>RJWH01001258.1:0-16956 GCA_004363575.1 Solenodon paradoxus | reverse complement strand
CTTTGTGGCATCACAATTGGTTGTATTTGTTGAAATTCTTATGTGGCCCTCTGTTGCTGCCCAAAAGTTCAGTCTATGGGGTTGGAGTTTGTGTAGGGGAAGCAAGAACTTGCCCCAGCATCCCAGCTCTCAACTACAGTGATCAATTTGCTTTTGACAATTGGTAATCAGGCTGCAGTTTCATCTACATCCATAATGTGATGCCAATGAGTAGTGTTGAAGGTTTCCCTTCTGGAAACTGTTTTCTCACTTTAAGCCTGAGGGCAAGATTTCCTGTCTGAGTGATTTCTGGTGGAGGGATGGTCCTGGGGCTCCAGGACAATATGGTGGGAAGGGTTGGGGGGTGATGGGTGCTTTTGATTCCTATCACTGCCTTCTGGTAATGGTAGTGCCCACCTTAATTCTTTGCGGGGTCTTCCTCTCAAACAACCAGAGTACTGGTGCCTCCTCTGCCTTGTGCCTAGTTCCTTTCCCCCCAGCCCTGTGTCCAGGTCCTGATGGGCAGGTTTTCCACTGCTTTTGCAATTCCTGGGAAGGCCAGTTATTCCCACAGTTCCACCCACTTTAGCAGGGAGCTTTTTGTTGTTTGTTGTTAGGACAAGAGGTCTCCTTCTATGGCATTCTCCAGGAGTGTAACTGCAAGGCTCATGCCTCAGTTTCCTCATTATGATTTCTTGTGTTTCAGGAGAGAAAATTTTCTTCAGAGCACAGTGCATAAGAAGAAAGGAGAGGTAAAGCACAGAGGTGAAACAAGGTGTTTAGGGGAAGGGGAAAGAGCACATTCTCAGATAGATATGGGAATGGGCTGTTCTGAAAAGGACAGAGAAGTGAGAGATTTGGGTCCTGAATTCTTTAAAGATTCCCACTGTTCTCTCTTCCCTTATGCCCACCCAGATGAGTCCTGCAGTGAGATAAGTGAATTAGTTCCTTGATTGACCATCTAGTGGCTACTTTTAAATTGATTGGAGGACTTTAAACTGGCACCACTTTAAGGTGTATATTGTTCTTGATTCAGCAGCACATCTACTTGAGACAGGAGACAAAAGAAAACAAAAAAACTGAAAATCATCTCTTTCCAGCCAAGCATGAAAAATGGAACATTTTGAGGTTTGAAACTAGACCAGATGTTGTTCAACCCCTCCTGTTTATGAAAGTCAGGGGCAGACTCTCTTCTTAAGACAGCTCATCTACCTACCCTGCTATCAGCAGCATACCAGTTGACCTAATCAGGGCTCCACCACCACCCCACCAAACTTACTGAAACTTCCCCTTAAAAACCTCTCCCCCCCATGCATAAGATGGATTGCTCCTTCTGCCTCTTCTCTGAAAGGCACTTTCCTGGCCTGCACTTGGGACAATGGAATCTCTCTTAGAGCCCATCTGGTTCCCTTGTCTCTGCCTCTTATTGTCAAACTGGCTTACAGTACTAAAATTGGAATGATACAGAGAAGATTAGCATGGTCCCTGAGCAAGGATGCTACGCAAATTAGTGAAGCGTTCCATTAAAAAAAAGATTTATTTCCTTTTCCCTTTCCACCAGTCTGTAGCCCTGACAATTATCATATATACTTGGAATTAATGGTTTAGCCATACTTCATACTTAATTGTACTGAATTCCTGGTTCTGGCATTTTAAAGTGGTTTGGCACTGTTTTATCATTGTATGGCCTTGCGTTGATGACTGGCAGTACTTTAAATCAACTACATTGATTTTTTGTTTTCTGACTTTGGATTTCCTTTCTCTTGCACATCAGCTTAAATTCAACCTAACAGTAGTAGAGTCCTCAAGCAAAGTTAGTGTATTTTATGATCTATTCAGGTGCATTAACAGTGTTCACAGTCAGCTTCTTGTTATTGCTTGTGGGGCCAGGGCTTCTCACTCACTGGTGTTCTCCAGGCACAGTAACAAAGGTCAAAAGCAGCAGTAGTGAGCACTCTGTAGGTGGGACAGAGGCTGCAGGTCAAAACATTTTAATCCTAATTGATACCTAAACTTTATTTGATTAACTTTTCCTCTACCAGACTATGCTTCTTTCGTAAGCTGCTCTTTAACTGGTTATAAAAGTGACCAATCATATTTTTGGTTTTGCATAATTGAACTTTCATTTCCAACTCAATTCTTGTGTCATTTTTACAAAAGTGTTAGAAATCATCTAAGTGGAGGTAAACCTCAAAACTACAGAAATTTTCTTCATATTTTATCTGATAATTACTGTTTTTTATGAGACATGTGATTGTCTATATCTAGAAAACTGCATATGAAAATGTGATTCATCTTTGAAAATAATCAAAATGAATGCCAGTTTTATTCTAGCTTGATATATGCATTGTCAAATGATGGCAGGTACCTAAGATCATAAAGTAATTGAGAGCAGGAAGAACTGTATGGGTGGAAATTATGCAACATACCATACTGCTCAGTAAATATTCAGTAGCAACAATTTGAATTTCCTTAGAACAGATATCATTGTATGATTGTAGTGCATTTATGATGGCAATAATATATTCTGTGTAATATTATAATTAGTTACCTCCTTTATGATATTCAGATGTGCAAACAAAGAGCTATCTTGTCCTGAAAGACATCAGACAGTATGTGGTATTTCAGGAATTTCAACAGATGCTTAATGTGAATCTTACTCCTTCAGGATATTTTTATTGTATTTCTCTGAATAATCACAACTTGATCCAAGGGAATGGACATTTGTGATTATTGAACTGATTTAATATGTATATATACATACATATATATAATTTTTGATGAATTTCAAAATAAGAAATAAAATTTGTATTAAATATGGATGAAAATAAGAAATGGGTGATAATTATCAATTCAAATGTTATTTATTAAGAGAAATTATTATTAAAAATGGTAAAAGTAACAAGTAAATACATTTTCTTGAACTTATCACTTGACAATTTGCTTAAAGGTTTTACGTCCACATTATTTTTAGCTGTTACAAATGTTATCCAGAAAATGGCATAAATAATGACTATTTCAGTAGTCAAATAAAATATTATTCAAGAGATATCCATGCTTATACCAGTAACTCAACATTTACCTTTAAGATTAGCATGCAGAATTACAACTTAAAGCAAGAAGTCTAAAACATTGAGAGCAGTTTTTGGGTTTGCATACTTTTGAAAGACTGGTTGTTTGTCAATCAAGCTTATGTAGTTACATTGACTAAGGCTAAATTAAAAGTACAGCAATTAAAAACATTCACAAATTTTTGCCGAGGAACTATATGCATCATCATGGAGTTCTTTCAATTTATGAAAGAAAGTTTGAACTGTTTAGATAATAGAGAAGCTATCTTCTATAACTATGGCAAGAAAGGCAGATTTATAGATGCAAACTTAATAGAGAGAGAATTACAATTTGACAAAGGGCAATGATGTAGTAATCCTTGATTCTATGTGTAGCAAAGATTTTGAAAATACACCTTCAAAAACTTCATAATCAATTGAAAATTCCTCCTTATAAACTTAAGAGAAAAAATATTGGAAAAGTCAGACAAATGTCTTATATTCTTCTCTTTCTTCTAGAATGGACAAGGTTTCTTAATAAAAAGGAAAGAGGTTATGCTCTGCTAGTGTTGAATGTCAGAAAATTTCAATAACCAATTAAAGGATAGAAAAACTAAAAACGTTCAGTAGGAAATGTAACTAACTTCTATGAAATGGGAAAACAAACCATCATGTTGAACATATCACACTTTAAAAGTGTTATCATCTACACAAATGAAATATTTTATGCATATGTGAAATACATATCTAAGTGGTTAAGAGCCATGAGTCTGGAGAAATATTGATTTAGATCTAATCCTAGATTTTCCAAGTGACCCTGAAAAAGTTATTTAAATTCTCTAGGCCTCACTCATAGTATGAAGATAGTAAGAGAATCTGTTTCATATAGCCAATCTGAGACTTAATTGAGATAAAATTGCTAAAAAACTTATAAGATAAAGTCATTACACAATAAATATTTGAAAATGTTAGCTAAATGTATATATTTATATAAAAATATCAACTTGTGTGTTTTGACCTCATTCATAAGATAAAAAAGAACAAGAATTAAACTTGTCAAGTGAATTTTAAGTCATTAACTCTCTTAAACCTCCTAGCTGAATTTCATCAGCTTAATTAGACTGGACCAAACCTAGAAGATGTGCAGTAACTTTAAGTAAAACTCTCAATTACTTATTACTGATATCAAAGGAATTTAAAGTAGGTCTTTCCGAAGTCCCCTTTATGAACTTAGATTTAACCACAACCCAAATTTGAATATAGTTCTTTGCATATCACTGTTTTACCTACTATTTTTGGTTTTCTGTAAGGCATTTTATGGCTGTTTTCCTGGTAGATTAATTTTATCTAAGCACTGACAACCTATGGTTTTTATATCTTGAGTGTATATCTTGAATATTACAAGATTTAGAATTGTTTATTTAATTTGATCTTAACCTGGGAAAATTTGAGGGCTTTACAAAGCTAGATTCCTGAGTTTGCACCCCATATCCGAGTTTGGCATTCTTACTTTATGACTTTTAATGTGAGTAACTTTTTGAGAATTGTTCATTTTAAAAGCGTTATACTGGAGGTAGAAGAACATCTATTTGGTTTCTTTTTGAAATGGGTGACTATGGTGACTATCAACATTCTTTGCATTTTCAGGAGAGACTTATTTTAAAGTCAACACAGGGTGCCAATAGGTTGTTATTCATAATGTATGCAAGTTGTACCTCACTCTCTCTCCCTCTCCTAAATGTTAGGAAAATATCTATATATCTGACTCTTAATAAGAGTAGAAAGAAAATATTGCAGGCCAGAAACTGTTTTAGTGTGTTGAAAGATGCAATGATGTACTTTTGAGGAAAGCTTGGGAAATATTATTAAACAGGAGTACAAAATCATAATTTTGAAAACGATATTGCATAGAAAAGCAGTAAAATCTCTGTGAGCATCAAAATCAGTATCAATAACACAATAGTGCTTTAGATGCTGCATTATTTCTCATTCCTAACACCTGCCTTTTAGTCATTTATTAGCAACTAATGATTAGAATCAGTCAATGCATTTCTTTGCGTATAAAAATGCAATGGATTCTTGTGCATTTATCTCATAGTCTGCCACTTTAGTGTATTATTTGATGAGTTCTAGACATTTTCTTACAGATTTTTCAGGATTTTCAATTTATATAATCATGTTGCCTACAAATAATGATAGTTTTACTATTTCCTTTACAATTCAGATTCCTTTTATTTCCTTTTCTTGCCTAATTGCTCTGACTAAGTCTTGCACAACAATATTAAATAGCAGTGGTAAGAATGGGCAGCCATGCCTTGTTCCTGAATTTAGAGGAAATGCTTTCAATTTTTCATTATTGATTATTATGTTGATTGTGGGTTTTTCATATATAGCCTTTACTTTGTTGAGGTATGCACCTTCTATTTCCATTTTATGGAATTTTTTATCATAAAATGGTATCGGATCTTGTCAAAAGCTTTCTCTGTCATCCTTGCATCCTTGGGATGAACCTCACTTGGTCATGGTGGGTGATAATTTTGATGCATTGTTGGATTCAGTTTGCTAATATTTTGCTGAGAATATTTGATATATGTTCATTAGAGCTATTGTTCTGTAATTTTATTTCTCAGTGAGGTCTCTCTTAGCTTTTAGTATCAGTGTAGCATTAGCTTCATAAAAAGTCCTTAGGGGCATTTACTATTCTTTATATTTTGGAAGAGCTTGAGAAGAGTAGATGCTAAATATTCTCTGAAGATTTCATAGAGCTCATTATAAAAGACATCTGGGTCTGGGTTTTTATTTTTGGGAACACTTTTGATTACTTCTTCAATTTCTTTGCTTGTGATTGTTCTGTTCAGGTTTTCCAGGTCTTCCAGATTCAGTCTTGGTAGACTATATTTTGCTAACAATCAGTTCATGTCCTCAAAGTTGTCCATTTTGTTGGCATAGAGATGTTCATAGTCATCCCTTATGACGGTTTGAATTTTTTTGGTATCTATTGTACTTCTACCTTTTCATTTCCTATTCTAGTTATGAGAGTTTTCTTTTATTCTTTGTCAGTCTAGCCAATGACTTATCAAATTTGTTTTGTTTTTCAAAGAAGAAACTTCTGTTTCCATTGATCTTCTGGATGGTCGTTTATTTTATATTTCATTTATTTCTTCTTGAATTTTGAGTATTAGTTGTTTTAATGTAGCATTGTGTTGTTTACTTGTGGTTTTTCTGTGTCTTGGGGTGACCTTGGATTGCAATGAACTTTCATCTTAGTACTACTTATGCTGCATCTCAGAGATAATGGTAGCTCATGTCTTCCTCTGTGATTATTTCTTTTACCCAAGAGTCATTTAGAAGCATGTTTAGTTTCTAATTAATTTGGGGTCATCAGCTTTCTTTTTGTGGTTGATTTCTAGCTTAAAGTCATTGTGGTCAGAGAAGATGCTTGGCATGATTTGAATCTTTGTAAATTTGTTGAGATATGTTTTGCATCCCAGAATATGATCTATCCTTGAAAATATTCCATGTGCACTTGAGAAGAAATTGAAATACATAGTCTTTGGATGGAGTGTTCAGTAGATGCCTAATAGACATATCTATTCCAGATCATCATTTAAGGCTGCTGTTTCCCTGCTAATTTTCTCTTGGTTGATCAGTCCATTGATGTAAGTGGGGTGTTGAAGTCTACCACTACTGTTGAGTTGCTGTCAATGTCTGTCATCAGATCTAATAATACTGGCTTAATATATTTTGATGTTCCTTCATTTGGTGCATATATAATACTAAGCATCACGTCTTCTTGCTGGATTGACACTTTAATCATTATATAATGTCCATCTCTGTGTTTGTTGTGCTTTTTAGCTGGAATTACGTTTTGTTCAAAACTAGTATTGCTATTCCTGCTCTTTTGTGGTTGCCATTCAAATGTAGGGTTGTCTTGCAGTCATTGACTTTGAATCTTTATCTTTTGAAAAAAGGTGGGTTTCTTGAATGCAGCAGAAGGGTTGATTATTCTTTTTAATCCATTCAGCCACTCTGCATTATTTGACTGGTGAGTTCAGTCCATTAACGTTTAGGGTGATTATTGATACATAGCTGCTTAGCATCATTTTGTAATTTGTCTTCTGTATTTTGCTCCAGACAATGCCGCTTTTCTTCTCTTTCTCTACATAAGTTGAATGGGTGCAGTTACATTTTGATTATCCTCCATTTTTGTTTTCTTCTTTGCTTTTTCCCAGGGGATGTATGTTGATGTTTCCCTGAGGTTAGCATTAACAGTTCTGTCTGCTTCTTATTTTTATTTGCAAACTTACTAGTCTTCCACTCATTCTAACTATCCACAATTTTATTCTCTTGTCTTACTCCCCACTTTTCATATTTGCTGTCTTACTTTTTGGAGGAGCGTGTTTCTTTATGCTTTATAGATCATTCTTTAATATTTTTTCGCTAAATTAGTTTTGTGGTGATGAATTCCTTTAACTTTTGCTTATCAGAAAAGTTTTTTTGTCATTCCTTCAGTTCTGAATGATAGTCTCACTGGGTATAGTATTCTAGGTTGAAAATCATTTTCTTTCAGTACAGAGAAAATATATGAACAACAAAACACTTTTTGGGCAGGCCTCTGGAAATAGTTACCCAAGGAGAAATTATGCCAATCCTTGTCAGAAAAGAGGGAAAAGAAGATCCATATCAGGGGTTGAAATATCCGGGAATAAATGTGTAGACTCTGAAAAATCTGTCTTGTGAGATTATTTCCATGGCAGTGGAAAAGGTGGTGCCCTCCGCAAAAACTGTAAAGGATTTCAACAGTTCCCTATGGTCACAGTTCTTGGCATGATGATATTGCCTGGCTCAGAGGAGATGCAAGTGTCTCTGGGGACCAAAACCTCCATGTTGAGCTTGCCATCTACTAAAGCAGGACCAACATGCAGCAAGCCATACCTCTAGTGGAAACTGGGACAGAATGCACACTCATATGTGGAGAATTCTGCAAAATGAGTTGAACTCATCATGGCAATAGTTAGGTAGGGCAAACTATCAGGATGAAACAAATAATATTAGTCTAAAAATAGGATGACTGTCATACTAATTTGTATAAAGTTTGCAATTTTTAAATTAATGGGTCATCTTGGCCATAAACACCTTGCAGGATATGTGCTTGTAAACTTTACTTTTAAATTTACATAGTGAAGCTGTCATAAGGGGTCACATACATCAGACACCTCTGAGATTGCTGGTACCTAGGAGAATGCTAACAATGAAATAATATTGACTACCCAAAGGAAATAAGGAAATAGGAGAGACAATTAAACCCAATCAGTCTTTGAAATGTAAATATCCGTGGTAGAAAATGGGAAAAGTTATAAAAGTAGACACCTTAAAATTGCAAACCATTAGATAATCTCCCCTCACTCCACTTTAAACAGGATTACAGGCAAATGAAAGTAAGACTGTTACCTCAATTTTAATGTTAATACTATGAGATCTCTGTTCTTGTCTATGTCTGTCTGAAGTATAAATGGCATTGACAAATTAAATTTGTATCTAATTGAATCATCTAAGGTAACTTCACAGATTATTGCTGAAATAAAAATATACTAGGCAAAATGTTTTGGTTTCAAAAGGGGGCCATATGAAACTAGACTGAAGAATGCTACCCAACAGTCATATAGTCTAAACGGGAAATGCGAAACACTAGTCCTTGGAGATCTTTACTCAAAATAGCCCAAGGAATCTAGATATTAATGTCACACCTGAAGGGCATGCCAGGGGTCTTTGACAGTGGCAGAGAAAAAAAGCTCAGCTCCTCACTGGGCTCTGGTCACAATTATGGAAGGGAGCAGGGCATTATTGTCTCATTATACAACAGGCAAATTATGTCTATCAAGCCTTACTAACCATACAACCTCTTATTAACTCTGCAACCCCAATTGTAAAGACTTCTTTACCAATAGCATGGTAGATTCAGGACCTATCACATAAACCAACACAGTACAACGTTCCAGATAACAACCTTGATCAAATGGAGAGCCTATCTATAACAACTAAACACACTGGCAACCAGTCCCTTTAGTAAGGACCTGCAACAACTACCAGGACCTATCACCTTTGTCAAAAATAAAGCTGCCCTTACCTCCAGAAGAACCTGCCCCATGACTTCCCATCAAAGAAGATTCTGCTCTTATTCCTGATATGACTTAGTACACTGATGGGTCAAGACATGGTCAGTCTTCTGGATGGTAGGGAATATATTTCTATTTCTCTAATGACACCATATGGATGGAAGAAGGAACTCATTGAAGTAATCAATGGGTTTAGACTGTGGAAATGAGGAAAGACTGCTCCTTGTAATTTATACGAACATTTGGGCATTATACAAGGGTTTGATGGTACGGATGATGCAATAGCATGACTAAGAATGACTATTTTAAGGCCGTCATGAGGTGCTGATATGTTGGCTGACATACACCAATGCAATATCAATAAAAGAACATAACTCTTGTATGGGCCTGGGTACCAACTGCTAGCTAGTCCTGGAACGGACGAAGCAGACACTTTCACCAAGTAAAGATCGGGAAAGAGCCCCTAAAGAAGATGTAACTACAGTCACTGCATAAGTAGCTATAGCACACTGTGTGGAAGGCAATGTGGGAAATCATGAAGAAAAAAGGGCTACCTCTGTCATACGTGCTAGTAGTGGAAGATTGTCAGACTTGCACAGCGTGTAAAGTTACAGTCTAGGAGATTACCACAGGACAGTGTCAAGGTACATCACAGCGAGGCCCCATTTATGAACTGGCAGTGGACTACATCAGACCCCTAGGCACCTTCGAAGGTATCAAGTTGCATCAATATCACCACAAGTGTGTTACCATCATTCTCAAAGAATCACTCAGATTTATATAGAGGTCTACTATATTTGTGTGCCATTTTTGGCACTCCAGAAATCATTGAAAGTGATCCAGGTACACACTTCATTGAACACACAATACAGCAGTGGGCTCAACAAAACAACACTGATTGGTTGTGCTTACCATACAAGACTATACTTGCAGGTTTTATAGAGCAGCCTAATAGCATTCTTAAGTATACCTTGAAATCCGACACTAATTCATCACACAGGTAGGTGACACACCTGTCTGATGTCTTGCAAATATTGAATGAATGGTTTTAAGCAAATTAAATCTCCTCTCCCCAGCTGACAAGCAATGGACCACACCCATGAGAATTTGGATACCAAAGCAGGATAATAGTTCAACGGGAGACTGAAGAAAAGCAGCTGCTACTAATGCCATGTAAGTTGAGGCCAGGGACTAGTGTTCTTAGCTGACCTTGCAACTTGCAAACAGAACCTTGGTGGTGTCCCTTGTTAGCCCCATGGAGTCAAGGGTCGACATAGGCATTAGAAATATTTCCAGTACTTATGGGGAAATGGACGAATGGAGTTCACTGAAGGCGCCTGGGGATGGTACCAATTACAAATAAACCCTAATATTATCCTTGTGACAACTACAATCTACCCCTTTGTCTTTGTTGGAAATTAATACACACCAACTGGGAGCAGACCCTGTCTGATATACTTGACTGGGACAACACCCACTGGATGTAATTGTGTTAACACAAGACTGCAATGACTTGCCTGTGTGTGGTAGTACCAGGTGAACAAGAATTGTCTTGAATTGTACTTCTTAAACATTTGTCTTCTCATCCTTATTTCAACTTTGGCAATTTGTTCCTACAATGGGTGGCCATGTTGGTGACAATTTGCAACCAGATGCGCTGCTACATCTGCTTTGAGTTCCCCTTTTCATCTACTGAAGGACTCCTTTGGAGCTTCCATACCACCAACTACATAGACTGGCCCCTATTATAACAATGAGACCAGTCCACTGAGATCTCTGAACTATGAACAAGCTTCAACCAGACTGAAAATCAAAGTGTTCGTCCTAGTGAGGACTCAGATAAATAACATCAAACCCCCCACAGGGTACTCAATATGGGACTGATTGGGCTGTCTCATTGCAGTAACAGTGGAGTTGTGCCAGATGCCTTCCCTTTTGTACACAGAGACTAAATGGGACAATGCAGGAGAACCACAAAGGAATGGGCTGGATGCTATATGAATTATGTACTAATCTTACTGCATTAACTTCCCATGATCAATGGGGAAAACATAAATTAGTGCAAGCCAACTCAGGCCTTCCATATTCCCTGGAATAGTTTATGAACTTGTTGACAACATGGGTGGAACTACTTGCCTGACAACTGGACTAGCAGGTGCAATGAGGGGTTGTATACCTGGGAATATACTCACTACATTACAACATAGACCATCTAACTGGGAACAATTTTCTCATTGGTCTGTGGAAAATGCACCCCCTGGTGGTGCTAGTTTTTAGCTACTTTTGTATCTTCCATGAGTAACATTTATGGAGAAAAGGGAGTAGAGCTTTAGCTAATCATGAGGCTCACCCTAAATCAAATAAGATATTCCATATACCTACTTAATGACAAAGTTTCACAAATCAAAAAGGTGGTTCTACAAAACCACATGTTAAGAGCAGCCCAAGACGGGACATGAAGGCTCATGGTACCAAATGTTCTGTGTATATTACTGATTGCAAGAAATATGATCCATGGCAATGCAAGGTCTGGGGAATGAAGTTAAGGTAATCGATCTCATGGTGACAGGATCCCTTAACTGATGGATTTAATTCTATACATTCTACTTGACCTAAGATTTTTCTTAGTTTTGCTATCAATCTTGCTCTATTACTTTGTTGTAGTTTTACCTTACATTGTATTTGTGATATCTGGTTACAATTCATGACTCACATGGCAACTTCAAGGAAGTTGGGGAAAATTAATGTAATGTGTCCATTGTAAGGGTCTCATAAGGTGGATTGTAGGCCCAGTGAGGTAGGATGAAATGACACTAGACCTAATGCTACACTCCTTACAATCTCCTCCTGAGGTCTAGTGACGGTGAAATCATCTCCCAAGGCACATTGCCCCCAAGCACAGAACAGAACATTTCTCTGAGCAGACCACTCAGGGGGCATCTGGTTTCTATACATCAGCCTGAATAATCTTTCCTGGAGGACTAAGCTCCGTGTTGCACTCTAAGTCTTGAAGTTAATGATAAATCAGCAATGACATAATTTTTGTTCTGTGTAATCACTTCACTGCCACAATTTCAGTGGTGTCTTCCTTTACCTGTTGGCCATTTATCAATTTGTAAGTAATAAATTTATACTTCATGTTTCTGGTCCCTCTGAGTGACTTCTTTGGGATCAGAAAACATTGTGCTCAAGCCTTGAGCCAACTTGGGCCTGTGGCAGTAGTGTTGATGGCTTAAAATTCAACTATGGAATCAAAGTCTTGAAAGAATATGGAGGCGTGTTCTGATGGCTCAGGTGCTAAGTCCAGGGATGGGACATAGACTGTTTAAAACCCAAGGATCAGAATTTGCAACCATGGTCCTAGGGGAACAACTGAAATGAAATAAACAAATAAAAGTGCTTCCACCACCCCTCCCTTCCTCACTCCCTTAAAAATGCTTCTTACTCTTTTCCTCGTTTGAAAACAAAATAAAAAGAAATATACCAGGTCATTAGGCAAATCTACTCACATTGTGAAGATTTTTGCCTATTTAAAGCCCTGTTAAAATGATGTAGTTTCATTCCATGAAATTACCGTATGATACATTTTCAAATGCCAGAGAGAATTTAGTGGTGTCTTACAACTCAAATGTCACCTAAAAAGTTATAATTACATAAAATTACTTATGGAACCCATGTGAATAGGATGATCCCCAGACTTTGGGAAACTCATATGCACTTACAAAAAATGGCATATTTCCAAATTGAAAAGGAAGTTCTTGAGGCAATGTGGTCATTTGGTATGCTAAAGAAACTAGGGTCGCAGCAAGTCATTTAAAAGCACTGGAGTGGAATTAAGAGCTGTGGCACCCTTGGATTTCTTTTAACTTTAAAATTTAATGTTAATTGAAATTATTATCTTCTTTTTTCCACATTTCTGATCTAAGGTCAAAATAACATCTTTATACGGAAGCATTTGAAAAGTGCTTTGAAAATGACTTAAGTAATGTGGAAACTCATTTGAAATCAGTAGCTTTTATGGTTTATTTGTAGCCACCCCACCCGCATATTGCACCTAGAGATTTTTACTTTGGTTGATAGATTTCTTAAAGTTTTTGTTCCAACATGTAAACTATAGAACATATCTGAACTCATCTTACTTTTCATTCAACCATAATTTTGTTTTAAAAAAATCAAGACAATATTTTGGACAATGTCTAACTCTCCATTTTATTTTCTCTTTCTTTTTACTGTCTTAGTATTACTTATTATTACTCTTGATTTCTCTTCTCTCTCTGTCTATAAGGTTTAAGCAAATATACAACATCAACCCTTGCTGTTAGATCACTTAATAGTATTACTAAGTATCTAAACATTCAGAATATACAAAACTGGTATTCCATTTAATATATTTCTATCTTAGGGCATTAATATGTCATGTCCAGTTAAGTAAAATCATGCATCAAGTAAATTTATACTATGTAGTCAGTAAATCTGTTTAAGTGATTAGGATCAAATATAAATTGGGATTCTTAAATAAAATACACAGGTAAATTTCTCTAAAGTGAGCTATATGATATGTGGAATACATTACCCCTGTTCTCCTTGTTTTGAATTGAGAGTCTCTGCTTGAGGGAGAACTCAGAACCTATGGATCACATTTGGTTCATGTAACTACTTTCTTCATCTCTGCTCTTATACAACTAAATGCAATTCAAATGACCCTTTGCAATTGTAATCTGAACACCAGTTTAGAAGATTATTACTTAATCTTTATTAAGATTAGTGGCCAATTAGGACTCTGTGGTTTAATTTCAAAATTTAATTAGACTGTACAATTGCATGACACTGTGCAAAGTAGTTTCACATCTATTTTATCACACTCTCATTCATATTAGTTACATTAATGTTTATGTATTCAACAAATACATATTGTGCAACTATTGTATGCTAAGAATCCTTCTGAGTGCTTGGACTATAGCAGTAAATAAAGAATAAAGATTTTTGGCTTCACTAAGCTAATTACCTAATGTATAATTATTTTTACAGTTTAGCTTATATGATTTATTACACCTTTGACTTAATCACATTATTACTAGCAATACTGACAATACACACATTTTTATAGATAGATCAGATTATGGAGTAGTCACATGAAAATTACAATAGAGGTGGCTCTCCACACAAAAAACAGTTGAGAGGACAAATGTCCTAACCTCTATCACTCCAAAGAATACTTGACTATTTGAATATGTTATGGTTTTAGACTACCTTAGGAACTTTATTTATCTTTAAGTATGATCTTTAAGTCTTGAATTGATACTATGTTATGTAGTAGAGCATAGATTTAGAATTGGGTAATCTGAGACCAAGCTGTTGTTCTGCAAAATAGTATATTGACATTAGGAAATTTCTTGTTTTGAATTTTCTTGTCTTCAAAATGAAGGCTTTGTTAATGGGATCACTATTGGCCCTGGAAGAAGATCGGTTCTTTATAATTTGTCATCCCTGATCCTTGCCTGCTAAATGTCTGTAATGAGTGCCAGTATTGGGACAACACAAAATTTTTCCCATATATTTCAGAATTATTGAGAACCACTATATCATCTTAGATTCCATTCAGTCCCCAAATCAATTTATGTTATTAAAGAAAATTTTCCAAAGAGCAACTTGGCTTAGTAAAGATCCATGGAAGCTCTTCAACTTTCCAACATGCTTGTATCTGAATTTATCCTCTTCTTTGTTCCTTTCATAGCAGAGCTGGACTCTCCTACATACAGCTATGCACTATAAACTGTTACTTTATTGCCTTTTGTAAGTTATGTTTCTCATGTATTTTCATCATCTTTTCAATCTGAACACTTTCCACCAATTTCAGACTCACGTCACTCTTATTTAAAATATATCACAATACAACACAATAATTTTGACCTCATGAACTTCATTGCTATCTCTTTTATTAAGGTTACTATTGGTCATTTTTCATCCTCATTTCACTTGAGATTTCAGCAAGATTCCACATGGGTGAAAATTCTGCCTTCTGGAAATATTCTCCTGTGATTTATGGCAACCAACATTTCTGATATTTATCTCCAGGTCCTCTTTCTCCATTTCTTTTGCAGGCTTATTCTCATTTTTATATCATTAAATGTCATAATTCTTCAAAGTTTCTTTTAAACTCTTTCATCTTCTCATTCTTTACTGTTTCCCTTATGATATCATGCATATTCATATGCATGTTCATCTACTAACTATGCAAACATGGCTTAAAATTGTATATCTTGTGACTAATACATCCTGTATGAATTTTAGACCATATAGTCAACCGTTTTCTTGACATCCTCATTTTGACATTGTGAAAGGATCTTAAGATATTCATGTTTAAATGGAATTTTTTATTATCCCAGACAGTTTAGTTCCAATTTCTATTTTTTTTCATTTAGATAAGTGTTAGTATCCTATATTCCTTTTGCTCAAATTTGAATTCCTTGAATCATCCTTAATAACTCTCTAACACACTGCCCTCCCTCCATGTCTATGTGGCCATTGAATCCATTTCTCTATATTTTTTCTGCCATCATTTTTGGATAAGCTATGATCATCTCCTGGAATACTAAAATGGTCTCTTAAAATTTTTACTCATACTCATTTTAGTTTATTTTAAAAGCTTTTTACATTGCAACTAGAGTGACTTTATAGGATTCTAAATGAAGTGTGCTTTCCAGAGTTATTTATTGGTAAATGTATTTTGCATTTTGTTTATATTGTTATATTCATATTAAGATTTTGATATCACGCCTCAATTTATGAGTACTTTACATGGTACCCCTAACATCAGTGGTCAGTGTTCTTTGCTGACACCTTGTTCTCTTTATCCTCATAAACACAGTCTTGTATCTGGTGAAATTTGTTGGGTTTTGTATGTTTGTTTGCTCTGTTTCTTTATATTCCACATATGAGTAAAACCATGCTGTACTTTTTTCTCCGTGGCTTATTTTGCTTAGCATGATCCCTTCTTCCAATCATTTGTTGATGGACATTTAAAGATTCATCCATGTATTATCTATTGAGAATTGTGCTATAATAAAGTGCTGCAGAAAATTATTTTCTGATTAGAGTTTTTATATTCTCTGAGTACACACATAAAAGTGGCTGCATCAAATGGTAGATTCAGGTTCATTTTTTAAGGAATTTCTGTGCTGTTTTCCAGAGGTCACACTAATTTACATTCCTACCAATAGTGTAGGAAGGTTCCTTTTTCTCCACAATTTCTTGATAACCTGTTTATAGTGTTTTTGCTATAGGCCATTCTAAGTAGTATGAGTTTATATCTCCTTGTGGTTTTTATTTGTATATGTCTGGTGATAAATGATCTAGAGCATGTTTTTATATGTCTGTAGGGCCACTGTTTGTCTTCTTTAGATAGGAGTCTACTAATTTCTGCTCATTTTTGAGTATTTCATTTACTTTTATGTGGTTGAGGTGCATAAGTTCTATATATTTTTTGGAGCTTAATCTCTTATCTGATGCATGCTGTGCAAATATCTTTTCCCATTATTGGGTTGCTTGTTTGTTTTAGTGGTAGTTTCTTTCAATGCACAGAAACTTTTTAGTTTGATGTAATCCTGATTGTTTAGTTTTACTTTAGTTTCCTTTGGCATAGGTGTCACTTCTCCAAAGACATTTTTGAGGTTGATGCCATGGAGCGTTTTTGCTCTATTTTCTTTATGAATTTTATGGTTTCAGGTCTTTTGTCTAAGTCTTTGATTCATTTTGAGTTGACTTTTGTGCATGGTGCTCATTAGTAATCTGGTTTCAGTTTTTGAGGTGTC
>RJWH01001257.1:207530-418288 GCA_004363575.1 Solenodon paradoxus | reverse complement strand
GAGAGAGAGAGAGAGAGAGAGAGAGAGAGAGAGAGAGAGAGAGAGAGAGAGAGAGAGAGAGAGAGAGAGAGAGAGAGAGAGAGAGAGAGAGAGACAGAGAGAGACAGAGAGAGACAGAGAGAGAGAGACAGAGAGAGAGAGACTTGGGGGCAGGAGAGATATTCACCAGGGCAAGCAGGATGCTGGCTCGCAGCCCAGCCCCCATGAGACCTGGGCATGCCCCTCCCTGGCCTGGTTTCTTTCTTAGTGAAAGGGGTTGTCAGTGGCCACATCTTGGTCTTCACAAATGACCTTCCTCCAGGTAGGGAGGTGCTTGCAAAACTGCCTTCCTCTCATCTCTGGCTCACTTTGCTGTCCCAAGATCTTTAAAACTGAGGGATTTGTTTATTTGCATTTTCATTAAATACAAGTTTTCCACCCTCCCTCCTGGCCAACTCAGGGCTGGGAAGGTCCCAAAGGTAGGTTATTTCCGGTGGCACCCAGGGCTGGGGTGGGAGGTGGGCAAAACCCTCCCTTGGGAGTAGCTGTGTGGTTCATCTCCACCAAGTGGTCTATGAACTTAGGCCCTGCTGACCAGGCCTGTGGTCAGGGCCCCGGGACTGTGTCTGGCTTACAGGACTTCAGTTTTCCTAGTTGTTGGAATGGATGTGATTATACTCACTTCCCATGCTTCCCAAAGTGCTGAGTCCTGGGTCTTATGAGAGTCACAGATGAACAACTTATGACAGGTCTGCTCCTGGTGTCCCCAGAGTGCACATCTGAAAGCTGTTAAGGGAGGGTGGAATGCCAAGTCGAGGTGGGAAACCCTAGAGTCTGTTTTCAATGGACACTGTTTAGTACACTTTCCCTCCATCAGATCTCTTTTCACACAGCAGTCACCCTCTTGGTCTGGTGTAATCTGCTGAGCCCTTGCTCAAATAAAGCAACTTCGCTGCTTTCTAAACATCACTAATCCACTTTGGATTTGGGGGATTGGATATGGGCAGAGATGGCCTGTAGAGGATCCTCTAAGGATGGAGGTTGGGGCAGTGCGGGCAGACCCTGAACCAGGCTTATCACGGCACCCCGAGCCCGGCCTTCTGCCCCAGAGGGAGACAATTACCAAGATGTTCACAGAGGGAGAGCCAGTCTCACCCGGCTGAGTCTGCTCCAGCCAGGCTTCCCCTCAGTGACTGCTTCACCCTGTACCACTGTCCCCTTGGGCCTACCACCCCTCTAACTCCCTCTCCCCAACAATTTAACTGACATAGAGCACGAAAACCCTGCGGCCTGACCACCAGGTGACTGGGCCCAATGTACTCCATTTCCTAAAGGACCAACAGGAGTGGGGGTGGGTCTCTGCCACAGGGGGCATCACTAGCATCCAGGAAACACCCTCCTCAGTCTGCAACCCTAGCTGACCTGGCGTCTTCCTGTCCCTACCTGCCAGCCGGGCCTCCATCCCCTGCTCACCTGTCTGTGCCCAGAGGACACAGGATTTCCATGGGCCTCATGTGCTCTTGGTTCAGACCCTGACTGTAGCCTTCAAAAGCCCTCCAGTGAGGGCCTGCCTGCCGTGGCAATAACAGCAGAACTACCCAGAAGACACACAATCCCATTTGATGGATCCAATTTGAGTTCAAAAATATTGACTGTCTAACCCTCTCACCCCCAGAGCAGGTTCACTTCTCTGTGGTCTGAGGGCAGCAACTGCGTTACCCCTTTTAACCCTTGCCCCGACAATGTCACTGGATCTTGGTGAGGGAGCTGAGACCCTGCCAGGCCCCCAGCAGGTGAGGCCAGAGCTGGGTCTGACCTCTGCACCCACCCTGGTCATTGATAGCCAGGGGCTGGGAGTGACGCTGGGCTAGCTAAGAGTCTACAATACCTGGTGGGCATGGGCTATACTGGGGAGGGGCTGGGGGTTCTGCCTGGACCCCATGGGTGACTGAGTGAGCCTAGCCTGGCTAGAGTCCAGGGTATGGAAACTGGATGGGGACCAGGACAAAGCCACCTTGTGAGGGCCCCTTCCCCTGGGTAGGTCTAGTCGCACTGGGCACACAACAGGCACTCAGCATGTACTCCAAGCTCTGCCTGCCCCTGATTGGAGCGGTAACTCTCTGCTCCCTGTTTCTTTATCCAGTCACTTGACTATGACCTTCAGAGACTTTGCCTGAGACCACTTGGCCTTCTGTGTGACTTCAAGGCTGGGGTGAAGTGAGAGATCAGAAAGGCTGAGTAGGGAGAATCAGGGTAGTAGGCCTTTGTTGGATTATATGTGAGCCCTTCATGCCTGTGAGTGCTCAGGATGCCTCCCAGATTGGCACCAGCACAGAGTGGAGTCTGAGTTAGGCCTATAGGGCCCAGAAGTTCCATTTATGTCAGACACAGAAGGAACAGCTACCTTGGTGGTTCTCTGATCCAGAGCTCTGGAGATCTCCCTCAGCGGCATCGCTGAAATACTGAGCAGAGGAAGGCACATTCACTAATTTCTCAGGAAACTCTTGCAGTGCCTCCCGTCAGTTCAGCTGAAGCCAGTCCCTCTTACCTTAGAGAAAGTGAGCAACTTGGAGTGGTTCCAACAAGTCGGGTCTGGGCTTGGGGGTGGTTTTGCAGTAATTTGTACTGGCATGTGCAGGGAGGAGCTGAGGCCAGGGGATCAACCCTGTCCACTGGCCTGTGTGTCCTGACCTGCTGGCTCTCTCTGCTAGGCAGTGATGACCCTGAGCACGAGGAAATTGATCAAAGATAGAACTGATGGATTAAAGTAGAACCAGAAGAATTGATTTTTCTTCTTGGGCTCTGAAATGCTGTTCTCAGCCAGGGGACAAACTTTCAAGGACGGTTGCCCTGGGGACAGAGGGGGCTTACTCACCAGCCCAATCTCTGGGTGGTACCTTGTGTGAAGTCCCTTCTTTTCTGGTCAATGGGGACCAAGGACTGAACCCTACCCCACTGGTTGTGTGATACCAAACCTTATCTGCTCTGTGCCTCTGTATGACTCATTGCTTACTCACCATCCATGTATTTGACAAGTCCTGTGGCACAGGGACAGTGATACATGGTAACTGGGACCATCCAGATAGGTTTGTGGGGCTTCAGTGTGTGCAGCCTCCCAGTACTCAAATGTGCCTCCTTGTCCTGAACCTTCTGCCTTGCAGTCCAGCCCATCTCTCTTCTGTTGTGGGGCCAGTTGTGGATCAAGTCAGGTAAGACGCTCACCCTTTCGTTCTGGCTGTTCTAGCATGAGAGTGTGGTCAGGGGAGCTAGCCTGTTAGGTCCAGCCCTCCGTGACAGCACGTGGCCAGAGTGTTCACAGCTACCATCACCCTTGAGCACATGTCAGAGCAGCAGGTAACTGCACAGAGGACCATGTGGCCTGTAGCTGCATTGTCTATATTGTCACTCAAGGACACAGCCGATAGCTCAGTCCTAACCAGCTTTCCCCCAAACTCAGACCCCCAAGCCCCTGGACAAGGCCTTCCAGGCTCCCCCAAACCAGTGGTGAGAGCAGGAAAGTAGGCTGTGACTGTAGTAGATCACCTCTGGATTATGTGTTTTCTAAACCTTTGAGAATCTCAGGGATGAATTCCATGCAGGGAGGGGCCTTCAAACTTACCTCCACTGCATTATTTCTGTCCCTCCAGTGTCCCTACAATGTGATCCTGCCAACCTTTCTACCTTTCAACCTTTCTGTGTCCCACATTTTCCTCCTCCACAAACTGCCTGCCCTATCCTTACCCTGAACACCCACCCAGGGCCCCAATTTTAGGGAGGGCGCCAGAGTGCTCAGCCCATAGTGCCCAGTCTCTACAGCTGCTGGGAAGGTAGACATCTGATGGTGGAAAAACATGCCAGTTGCTGCCAACCTGTTACCTGCTCTCTGAAGCCACAGGTCAGCCCAGGGCCTTGCTGGGTGTTGAGGGTGACCTTGTAATGCAGGATCTAGGCAGCTGGTAAGCCTATACCTTCTCTCCCGATATGCAGGAGGGGATAGAAGGTGGGACACCTGCCTCCAAATGACAGTGAGGGGGTCTGTGCAAAGGACCCTGAGGAGACCTCAAAACAAGTGTGCTGTGTGAGTGTGAACATGTCTGTGCATGTATGTGAGTGCTTGGTACATGTTTGGTGGGTGAGAATGTGACTAAGCATGCATTTCTGCATGTGCCATGTGCATGTGTGTGATTATACAAATGTGATGTGCATGTGCTTGAGTGTTTGCAAATGTGTGTGCTTAGTGTGTATGATATGTGTATGAGTGTGCGAGACTCAACATGTGCTCGAGTGTGCAAATGTAAGTGAGAAGGTGGGCGGCCCAGGCTTTATATCCACATGATTGGTTTCTGGGGATCAACTTGAACGGCAGAGCGGGCCTGGAGGGCTGAGCAGCTGTAGGTTGGGTGCCTGCTTCCTGAAGCTGGGCACATGCCTAAGACGCCTGCAACTCTGAGTGGAGCCCTTGGCCAAGGTGTTGACTGGGGTGAGGAGGGCCTCAAGCAGCCTGGAAATGGGCTTAAACTTGGAAACTGGAGGTCTTACCCCAACACTCCTCTCAGTCTCATGACTATTAGCGACCCATAGAGAGGTGCCACAGCCCCATGAGCAGCAGAGCGCACCTGTGGAGGGGGCTGCACACCCCTGCTCCCATGGGCAGAGGAGGCGCAGCCTACCCCGGTGACTTTAGGGACATGGCTGGGTCTGGACACTGTAGGCCAACACCGACTACCAGCAGAGTACGTGGGCATTGTGCTGTGTTCTGTGACTTGGGGGAGCGTGCCAGCTGAGGGGGAGCTCTGAGCATGAAGCACAGGCTTTTGGCTCAGTGGGCAAATGTTTGCAGGCGCTGGTTTAGTTCACACAGACTCCAGGCTTGAAGTGCCAAACTGGTGGCTAAGCAATGTTTGACGAGGGGTCCTGGCCAGGAAAACTGGGTAACTCCCATCTCAAGAGATGTGCTGCCAGGCAGGCTCATGGGGGTACCCACACTGCCTGACTGCCTGGGGCCAAGGGCCAAGGTCCTGTGTATGCTTGGCTTACCTGCTTGGTTCTGAGCCCGGACCAGGACTGCCTGCCATAGCATGGGGACCCTCCTGGCTGCACAGATACGCTGTCACTGACCCACACACCGTTGGCATAGCACTGTGGACACTTGACTAGTCCTATGCCCCGGGGCCCTGGGTACTGATGTCTTCTATTTGGAACCCTCCTGGCACCACTCCCTCCACAGCTATTCCAGTGGCGTTGAGCAGGTGAGGAAAGCCGGACAAGACTGGCCTATTGGTATATTTTGGAAAACAGCCTCTTGAAGCAAAGAGGGTCTAGCTGTATCCCCATCATGGTTGTCAGGCTGGGGTGTCTGCGCCTTGCCCCTGTACCCGGTTTTCAGCTCTCCCCTACCTCTGAGCAGCTCTTCTTGCCGGCAGCCTGGCCACCCACCCCGCCCTGCCTTGGGATGCGAGATTTCACAGTGGTGCTTCTCTTGCCAGCTTGTGTCCCACGTAGGGGATGTTTCCATTTTTATAGCAGAAAGAAGCAGATTCCAAGCGCCTCAGCCACAGCTTGTTCACACGGCCCCCGGGGAGCTGCCGCCACGTCAGGTGCTTTAGGGAGCAGGCTGTTCTGCCAGCCATGGCCCTAATTGCTGTCACTCAGGGAGCTGGCTGTAGCCTGGGGCGGCATGGGGTGACAGGGATAGCAGGGGAGGCCAACGACCTCAAGGAGCGGTTTCTGGGGCAGACACCACCAATGGTGGCCCCAGGCAAGGATTTTGCCCGTGGAATACTGCATCATGTATGTTGTCCAGCAGCTCCAGGCATGGCCTGGCAGCGTCCCCAGCAGTGGCAGAATGTCACCTCTCAACCTTGCTCAGGTCTAGTGTCCCAGGACGCAGGACTATGGAGGCCCTGCAAGGACTGTGGGAAGGTTTTCTCAGAAAGAGAGGTTTCTTGCCCAGACACTGAAATTCGAGAGTATAACTTCCAAACGTCACCCAAACCAGTATGAACTCCACTCGACTCCTGAGGCTCAGAAGGCAAAAAGGACAGAAAGGGTATAAAGGGCACACTCGACAATTTATAAACAAAACGATCAAAATCTCAGGCCACAAGAAGAAGATTTGGTTTTACCTGCCATCAATGTTGGACACCTCAATAGGGTGCTGTTTAGCTCATCCCTGGTGATTCCGGGGTACCAGTAGGGTGCATCACTGACCTTTCAGCCCTGCAGGGAATGGGGAGAGAGCTGGGGGGTAAGGCCTGCCATGGACTTGGACCCCAGGGAAAGCAGAGTGAATGTTGGACTGTGCAGCTACCGTCCCTAGCTGGGCTATTAGAATATCGGCAGTGATGTGTTCACAGGCCCCAGTACACCCAAGGCTCCAGTTCAAACTCCCAGGCCCAAGTTAATGTTTCAGGACAGTGTGGGAAGGCACTCTGAGGGCTCTCAGGATGGCCTCAGTACCTCAGGGACAAGTTAGTCCTGGGACATGGGCACTCTGTGTGCCTTCCCAACCACTATTGCCATTTCTTTCCATAATCAGTCTTCTGCTTGAGTAGGTTACTAGACCTGTGGCCCCAGCTGTGTCAGCTTGTACCTCCAGACCTCCCTCTATGCAGAAAGGGATTCTGCCTTCTGATTTGTTTTAGAAATTCCAGGGAAATATCTTAATTGGCCTGGCACAGGTCACATGTCTTTCTCCCTCTGCCTAGTCACAGTGATGTAGCCAGGAGGAGGTACTGTGATTGGCCTGGCTAGTTCAGCAGCCCACCCTGATGCCTGGAACATTAGCCATTCCCAACAGCTTTGTCCCCTGCAGAGCCCCCAGAGCCTTGTCCCAATTAGCAGAGGAGATGGAATGGCCATTATAGCCCAGTGATGGACACATGGACTTGCGGGGCCTCCAGGTGATTCCAGGAAGAGAAACCAAGGTCTAGGGCAGGGATAGACTGGCTGCAGTCATAAAGTGCGCTGACAACATAACTTGATAGCTCACTTCCTCCAGGCAGTTTTCCTGGCTTCGCCAAGGGGGCCTGGGTGGGCATTACCAGATGTCACCGTCTGATGAGGAGATGTCTTCCCCTATGCGCCTGTCACCAGCGTCAGGGATAGGATAGGTCCTTGGTGCACAGCTACCAGACTTAGTGGCTGTTTCCTATGCCCAGAAAATGTGTGGAGTTAAGGATTGTAGGTTAATGGTTGCAGCCTGGCTCACTCCCCTGCTCACTCATCCTTTCACTGGCCCTTGCCTGGTCACAATGCCCCTAGGTCCCCAGGGCATTGACCCTGCTCTGACTTCCTTTTCAAGTTGCTGGGCCATTAGATGGGCCCTGGATGGGCTTCTTGAGCTATAATTCAGTGTATGGGATAGGTCCATCAGTGAGCAGATTGGATGCCCTTAACTGCAGAGAGCCCAGCTGGACTGGGCCCAGCACAGTGCCTCCTGCCATCCATGGGCTGGCACTGACTCATTACAGTCAATGAAACATTTATTTTATAAATTATGAACATTTGTAAGTGTTCATGGAGCCCTAGCATGATTTTGGCATATGCAGTTGATGATTCAGGGGGTACATGTGGAAATGACTAGCCTAATAAATGGGACCCCACCGAAATGCCCCATTACGGAGATTTACACTGATCCTTAAATACTGGAGATTAATTTTTTGAAAACATCTATAAAGTAAGAGATTTATACCTAAAATAATACTGTACTCCGTGACGGGAAGGGATTAGAGTCAATTTATTCATGTATTAGTCAAAATATCAATTTTATATATTGTGCAGAAAAATTAAAACCCTTTCTGAATTTTAGTACAAATTATGCATTCTCCATATATGGAGATAAATAATTGATACCATTATAATACTTAATCTAGAAAATATTTATTAGGAGCAGATAATTTTTCACATGTTTTGTTGAGACTAATATTACATACTTTAAAAATTAATGATGACTTTATACAAGAAAAAGATGTCTACATCTTAATTCTTTTGTTTAGTATCACATCCTAGTTAATAGGATGTAGTTAGGCAGAGAGAAGTGAGCAAGAGGACAGGGTGTCCACATCCTGGACCTTGGCTGTGGACATATTGTGGGTCTCAGGCATCCTGACACGAGGCCTTGGGAAGCACACTAGGATGTAGTCAACATACTGTTTTTCTTCTGCTATCTACACTCTGCTTCACTTGTAATTTAAGAATAAGTGTTTCTGACTTAATCTGAGAAAGCACCAAGTAATGGGATTTGAGGGTGAACTTAGTCAAGAAATGAATACCAGCTGACACTTGACCCTGAGAATCACAGAGCTGATCACAGGCCATGAATGCATGTGTGTGTGTGTGTGTGTGTGTGTGTGTGTGTGTGTGTGTGTGTGTCTGCAGGTTTGAAGCCTGAGAGAAGATTTGTTTGGGGCAGACCATCAGGACAGCCATGCAGCCACTGTCTCCTGGGCCTCAAACACATCTCTGAAGGACAGGGAAGTCTTGAGCTGCGGGGCCACAGTGAGGTTGGTACCTCTGTCCACCCAGCTGTCCTCCTCTAGGAGCTACACTGTCACCTGGTCAATTCCTCTCACCCCCTTTGCCTCCTCCAGGTCAGACCCCTGACCCCTGACCCCTGCTCCTTGGGCCTGACTGAGAGGGTTGGGGATGAACATGCCAACCTGGTGACTAGCATCACTAGCATCACTTTTCTTGGCCAGGCTGTCTCTTGTGTCCCCACCATGGTCCAGAGTCCTAAAACAGCCTGTGTTTAGCACACAGTAGGTGCTCACTAAACAGTCATGAGGGCTCACCACATGGAGGCATGTCATCCTAGGCATAGGCACCCTGCCCTCTCTCCAGGCTTATTTGGGAGATCCAAGAACCCCATGGTGGAGGGGGTCATGCTGCCTGCAAAGGCTTACTTTCATTAATAAGAGATGAATAATTAATGTCACGGCACCTTTGAAACTGTTTCGGCTTTTATTTTAAATCTTTTTTTCTATGTATAGAAACAGTACTTCCGTTAGGCACCAAATTTATTTTTTAATAAACATGGCAGTTATTTATTCAATCCCTAGGGCTCCCTGGAGGAGACTGGCACAGGGATGACAGAGGAATTGCTGGGGCACCACTGTCTGCCCCACCTGTCACGAACCCGGCCTCAGGATACACAGTAGGTCCAGGGGTGAGGCCCAATAGCCATCAGAGCTGTGGTTCCAGCACTGGGCACAATTCTCTGGGCCCTGCCTAGTCTTCCCTTTTCCCCCACTGCAGGCCTGGAATTGGGTGGGGCAGAGCCTGGGGCAAGGTGGGTTCAGGCAGAGTTCTAGGTGGAGACTGGGAGTCCCCTAACAGGAACAACAGTGGAGAGGACAGGTCATTTGTCCTAGAAAGGCAGGCTAAACAGTCTTGGGAATTTGGAGCCACTTGCCCTAGAAGAGTACTCACTTCTCACCATCCATGAGTATCTCTCTCTCTGTCTCTCTCTGTGTCCCTCTGTCTCCCAATCTCTGTGTCTCTCTATCCCTGTCTATCTGTCTGTCTGTCTGTCTGTCTGTCTCTCTCTCTCTCTCTCACACACACACACCCTGGTGTGACAGGGAAACTGTTGTTGCACATACGACCTCACAAGGGGATAGTATGGTGACAGCAGGCCCAGAGAGGGAGCATTAGCCTCTTAGCATCACACAGCCATGCCCTTGGGAGAATCTTGAATTCTGAGGCTAGATCTCTCACTCATTGCATCAGGTAGGAACCTGGGACCAGGGTTTTGGCATGGGAACCCTTGGATGCGGAAGGTACTGGCAGACCAACATCATGAACTCGCAGACACAGATGCCCACTCATGTCACCTGTTCATACACACATGTCCAATGCACACATAGGCTCCTCCAAAGGGCAGCAGCTCACAGATGAGGACACAGAATTTGCTGTAGATCTTGTGGTAGGACAACAGGGGCCAAGAGCAGGCTGGGCTGGCTGCTGCAGTGATAGTACCTGGTAGCCAGACCTAGCTTACCTCCTCCACAGCTAAAGAATGGCTATAGCCCTGGCTCTGGGAAGGGGTTTTGAGGCCTCACCCACCTTGCAGTATTCCTGGGAGCTTCTAGGAGCTTCCTGTGGTAGAAGCTCTGGGACATAGGACTATGCTGCGTGGTCTCCATGAGTCCCTCATATCCCCTCAGCATGGCAGTGGTGGGTGCGGGTAGAGAAGGAAGGCGTGAGAGACGAGTGCTGGGAGCACTGTTCTCAGTGGGAGACAAGGTTCCAGGCCTGGTTTAGGGAACTGTGAGGGTCTGGGAGACCAAGCCTGTCTGGAGGGACCCACCACTCCCTGACAGGCTGATCTAGGTTCTGAGACTGTATGGTCACTCTGTTGTCAGATGTGGGTCTAGTATGAGGGTCGAGGAATAGGGCACAGAAATCCCCAGGCCCTCAGCCCCAGCCTCACAGAGAACTACTGGCACAACTATTTATTTTGCTCTTCAAGGAACTAACAACTGTTTATAGTCAGCGTGTCTAAGCCTCTCCCTAGGGTGATAATTCTGCTGAATTCAGCCTCTCTTGCTTCTGTGAGGCAGGGCCTTGCCAGGCCTAGGGTCAGGGTGGACAGAGGATACCTTGGGACTGGGCTGTATTTTTTTAGGCCACCTCCATGACTTCAAAGTGTCTCTGACCCTTCCAGGTCCACATTCCCTCTGCCACTGTCCTGGGTGTTCGCTGAGGCCTGTCCCTCCTCCCCATTTCTATCTCAGAACATGCTGGGAGGTCTCTGAAAGCTCTAGGCTAGGACTCAGGTGGGTGTTGGGGGTAACCTCCCAGTCACTCCAGTCCTTCCTGACACATTCCACAGCTAACTGAAGTTACTGCCCTTTGGGGCCAGAACTTGCTAAAACCTCTGCAGCAGTGTCTAATTTGAATGCAGAGTGAGCAGTGAGCAACAGGCCACACAACTGCAGAGTCCTGTGAGCATGCAGAGTGGGCTGCGTCTGGGCTTTAGGGGCCTTTCTGGAACAGGTACCCAGGCCACCCTTTCTCCCAGACCTGGGTGCCACGAGGGTGAGCAGCACGAGGGGGGAGGGAAGGCTGTAGACATCCCCTAAGCTAGGATCACCACCTGGCCTGGCACCATTTGCTGCTTGGAATCATTGTCAGCCTGGGGACTCTCCCTTGGGCTTTGGAGCCCTGTGAAAGTCCCCATAGAGGGACCCTTGTTCTCAGGCTATGTTGCCATAGACACTGACTTCCTGAGAGTGGGTTTCCCCTGAGAACCCCACTAGTGCCCATGCTCATGTACTCTCACCTCCAGGCCCTCGCAGGTGTCCAGCACAGGACACAGGTGGACAAGGGGGCTATAAGGTGGGGCGAATCACTGGAGTCACCAGGGTAGTTGTTCAGCGCGACTCTTCACCCTTCGGTGAGGAACCTGGCCCCAGGGAATTCTGTTGACACGCAGGTGGGGAGAAGGATTTGAGTGCCCCACAACCCTATTCCAGCTCTCACAGAGTTGGTGAGGGGCAGCTGACCAGTGCTAGTCAGACATGTCAGTGTGATTCAGTGCCAAAGTGCTATCAGTGGCATGAGGGGCTGCTCTGGGTCTCTCTGTGGGATCTGGGCTGGGACTGGGCTGGGACCTCAGTGGCAGGTCTAGGCTGTCCCCACTACAACTCTTGAGCCAGCCCCTTCTTGCTTCTGCTTTGAAATTCCCAGGGGCCTGGAGCTATTTCGGCTGCAGAGGCCTCTGCTCTTGCCAGGCTTCAGTGAGCAAAAATTGTGCCGACTTTGACAGAATAGACATGGGGTGACTGCGTGGCCCTGTCAGGGAGAAGGTCCAATGAGAGAAGAGTGGGTGTGAGGAAGCCGCAAGGCCCAGCCCCATGAGTTGGTACATGCAGTCTCCAGCCCGCAGGGCCAGTGGGGTGCTGCATGGCACTGTTTTGACACTAGTGTTGGAGAGGGGGACTTTCTTCCCATTGCCCACTTGGTACCTTACCAGCCAGAACCCTAAACCAGTGTAACTGGGCGTGATGTGGGTGTAGAACCCAGGTTCAGACTCAGGCACAGAGGGCAGGCGGAGGCACATTGGCCTACAGCTGGATCAGGGCCTGCTTCGGACAGCTGCGCCTGAATCCAGGGCCCTCCCACCAGTCAGTCAGTGGGTAGGACTAAGAAAGCGTCTTGTGGGTGCAAACTTCCTTGAGAACTGCTCCTCATCAAACTCTCAGTGCCCCAGGTCTCCTCCACCTTCCAAGCGATGATTGTACACAACGTATCCCAAATTAGGGAATTTCTCGACAAAACAAGCAGCTGGCCATGGTGTTTATCTAAATGGTGCCTTTGCCAGAGCCAAAGGCAGTCCGTGACATGGATGGGAAGGGGAAGGAGGACAGATTGCAGAGACCCCAGGGCTCAGTGCCCTTTCCTTTTCTCCTTCCGTCCCGCTTTCATAGTCCCAGGCCCATGAGGACAGCCCTGACATGCTGGAGGATTATCAAAGGAGTTAGTTCCTTGTAGTCTGTGATCCTCCAACCAGGCAAAACCTGTCTTGCCCTGTATAGCACTCACGGAAGGGTCTTAACCTCTGACCCCAACAATATGCCTGTGGCGTGTCTCATGGAGACATCTCACCCTCAATGCAGAATTTTCCCCACATAGGTGTCATAGTTAATCCATGTGACAGTTTTTCCAGAGTTGACCAGCATGTGACTAAGGTTTGCCTGTAACAGGCAAGAGATAGGATCACCCCAGCTGTATTTGGAAGGCTTGAGTCATCATGTCACACAATTAAATCTCTCCCAGCAGGACAGGCGGAGCATTGGGTTGGGGCTCAGACTCCAGGTCTGGGTGGTATAGTCATGTCCTGCTTTCAGGAAGAGATGGCCCCAGAGACAGGTCTCAGAGTACCCATAGGACCCTTCAATTTAAAATGCTGGGTATCAGACACTGTGCTTGCCACCTGGATTGCCTACTTCTGCCAGTAAGGACTGGAGGCTTCCCCACATTGCCACCATGGGAATGTGGATGCTGGCGCCCCCTCACTGTACCTCGTGGCTGTTCTCACTAAGGCACATGTTCTATTTCTGGAATGCAGCACTGCGTGCTTCTGTTTGGTTGTGTTAATTGGGGTTGATTTTTACAGAATGAGCCTAATGGAGTGGGAAAGTCTGAAAACGTCTCTTTGCTCCAGTTAAACTGTGTGCCCCTTGGGCATGGCTGTCCCTGACAGGTGAGTAGGGATGATGCCATTCATATCTCCTGCCCAGGTCCCTGAATAGACTAGACCCATCGGTCAAAGAGAGGGGCATGGAAGAAACAGGCCAACAGTGCCACTTCCAGTCTAGGTGACCACCCTGAGTCAGACCTGGCCTGGCCTATGGCTTTGTAGCCCATTTGTCCTTCTGCAGATCTGAAGGGAGTTCATGGCTGGAGCATGGTGGGACGGTGTTGAGGATCATATGGATTCAGGGACAGAAAAGTCATAGTTCTCTCCCCGCAGGATCCAAGAGATTGGGACTGTAGAAAGAAAACCAGGTTGGAGAGGGAGACGTCCTTAGTTGGTTTGTGGTGGACAGTAGGCAGGATGTGTGGATGTGACACTTGGCAGGCAGGGAGAGTCAAATTCCAATCAGGACTGGTCGGTGAGGAAAGACAGGGGAGGGGACCACCACAGAGGGGCTGGACCAGGAGCCAGGGAGGGTCAGATCTGGCTACATTGCTCCCAGGTGGTAAAGGAGCCTCAGGGAAGACACCACACCAATGACCCCATTGTTCCTCAGTGGCCCTGTGGTCCTGCAGCAGAGCCCTCTGGGCTCCTGAGGGCCAAAGACATTCCTCCCCCATCAATCAACACAGCAACTGCCTTTTAGAAGCCCATTGCCACCAGAAGCTGCAGCACCCAACCCTCTCCTTGCCACACATTCACATTCATTTTTACTATCTCTGCTCCATCATTTTTCAAAATATTGCTTGACATGAGGCACCCTTTGTAGTTCCTTGCCAGGCTGCTCTTGCTCCCTTGGTCACTGGTTCAGAATCCCTCCTACCCTCCACACTGGCCTCCACTCTCTGTCTGTATGTCGAAGTATTTTTCCTACAAAGGTCTTCATCATTCCCTAATTGTTCTCATTAATTTTTCTTCCTCCTTAGTGAGCAACCCTGAACCTCTTCCATACCTGCCTTTGCAGGCATCAGGATGCAGCTACTATGCTGGTTAGGAGGGGTCGCCTACTTCCCCAGCCCTGCACACCACTCCACCGCCCGCCCCAAGATGAACGTTCCTTTATTGCCTATAAATCTCCACACAGCCCTTTGTGAAGACAGCTCAGAGGCCTCCCATTTCCCAGTGTTTGTCAGTCGCAGGTTTAATTAGCCCACCCTGCAGAGGATCAGGTTATTTCCAAGTGGCTGGGGAAAGCCATTCAGGTTTTGGGCAACTGCAGGGTAAGAAATCGCTCCTCCCTCATGTGTATCTGTGTGGACTCAGTACCCTGGGCTTGCCCCTCCCACACCTGGGCCAGAGAACAGCCCACTCCCCAATGAACTCAGCAAGTGCTCTTGCAAAGAAGGCAGGATATCCTGGAGCTGGGTGGCCCTGCCAGTGGCCATGGTGTTTACTGAGACCCACTGCCATCTTTTCTACCCTTACCTCCCCACCACCTTCACCTCCTACTCTGTTGGCAGGTCCTGCTTCATCATGATGTGTATCAGCTGCATGAAGGAAAGCTGTCTCATGTGCAGTGCTCAGAACAGACAGCAGACAGGTTGAGGGGTGTCTGCTCAGCAGGCCCAAGGTCAGAGTGAGGGGTTACTTCAGCCAGCTCTCGTGGCCCCACAGTGGTGAGGTGTGCTCAGGTGGTTTAGCTTGGCCCACCACTTGCTGCATGGCCCCTGGGGACTCCTTCAGCCTGTGTGGATGTGGAAATTCAAATGCATGCTGGGTGCTGAGGTCCAAGGTCCAAGTGTCCAAGAGATGCCTTGGGGTAGTTGGTGTAGTGGGGATGCCCCATCCAGACCCTCTGCTGGAGACCTTACCGTATCAGCAGTCTCAAACCCCTCTGGTACCACTCCTGAGCTGGTCCCCTCTCACAGTGACTTTGTGAACAGCAGGTACCCCTTTCATGAGGGTTTACTTATTTCACAGGCAGGAAAACCAGGTTAGAGAGATGTGGTGACCTGTCCCAGGCTAGGACCATATTCTGGATCTCATTGAGCCCTAGTCACGCTGTTCTGGGCATTACAGAATCTATTTTGTAATCACCAAGCTGGATGGGAATCAACCTGTAAGGATCAGGGAGGGCTTCCTGGAGAAGGGGGTCATAGGAGAGCCGAGTGTTGAAGCAAAGTGTAGTTATTATATGGAAAAGGATCCTGCGGGGTTCTGTGACTGGGAGCTGGAGTGGCAGTAGCAGGGCGAGATGAAGCTGAGCCCCCATACTGGCACTGGGTTAAGGAATGGAGGCTTGGTAAGGGAGCCACGTGATGGTAACACAGCATAGTCACAGGAGCAGCCAGTAGAGCCAATCCCAGACACACCGCTTCATACCTCTGGCCCTCAGTGCTCTCGTCTGCACCTGGTGGACTTGACTGCCAGATTGTGAATGAGCTGTTGTGTGTGTGTGTGTGTGTGTGTGTGTGTGTGTGTGTGTGTGTGTGTGTGTGCCACCCACGCAGGGCTGGTGGGTGACTGGCCAGGCTGCAAGGAGGCGCCGTCACTGTCCTGCTGCCCTGCGCCCCAACTCATCCAACAAATAAATACTTCCCTGTAAACATGTTTCTGGCAGGTTCTTGGTCTCACTGGACATCAGTCTTCCATCAGTTGCTAAACATTTTGCTGCTTCCACTATTTTAGAACACATTTAAGAATTAAAAAATAATTCTTCCAATTATTACATGAAGCCTCAAGCAACCAGAAAAATGGGAGCAGGGGCTCCTCTGTGAGGACACAGCCAACCTTGCAGTCTCTGAGTAGACAGGCATGTGGGGTGGTCTCAGGGGCCCCTTGGCTCACAGAGGACCTGCAATCATGACTCACCACCTTCCTAGGGCTCCGGAGGTCAGGGCTGGCAGAGAAATGACCTTTGGGAGCAGCCCAGCCCTAAGCCTGGTGTTCTGAGAGGCCACTTGCCTACCCTGTTCACCCAGTGATGCTGAAGCTACTGTGAGCCCAAACCCAGGAGTCAACCCCACCCACTGTACTTAAAACACTAACTCAGTCAGGATTTGGGACATGAGGGTTCTGTGCACAGGTTGCTCTTGACTGACCTGGCACCCTTAGACAGGGGCCAGATATGCCCACAGGGAACCAGCAGCTGGCATGGAGGTGGGGAAAGTGACATGCTCAACACCACTTCCTGTGGTTTTAATTAGCTGCCCATGCAAGTTTTAGCATCTGGGAAACCAAGGCTAGACCTCAGATTTCACCCACCCCTCAGGGAGCAGCAGATTTGTGAGTCAGGATTGGGGTGGGGCAGGTAGGAGCAGAGACCATAGCCCCTCCTGGTCCCTTAGCAGTGTTGGTCGGTGAGCTCATCTCTTCCTGGGCTGTAAATATCACCCAAATGCTCACGATTCCCAAATTGTCCTCTAGCTTGGGCCTGTCTTCTGAGCTCAGCCCGCACAGCCCACGAGACACCCCCGCCCAGATGTCTCCTGGGCCTGAAAGATGGTGGTTGCTCCTCCCGGCACCCCCACCTCAGGGACAGGCAGCCCTTGCTGGCTGCTCAGGGCAGACGCCAGAAATCCTGCCTACCACCTCTGCCGGGTCCAACTTGAAACCCAGCCAGGACCCTCCTGATTTCCCCACCCCAACAGCACCCCCCACCCCACTATACAGGCTCCCACTTTAAGAATAGCATCCAGAGAGATTTTCTCAGGAAATCAGATCCCATTTCCGCCCAACTTGGGACAAAGTACCCAAAGCCTGGGAACCCTCCTCCCTGTCCTGGTCCACCTGGGCTCATCTGCTTTGCCTTTAGCAGAACCATTGAGCTCCTGTCCCCATCTCTGCATGGCTTGGGTTCTCTCTCCTGGGCTGAAAGGGGAGGGTGTAAAGTCCCAGGAGATAGACTGGGAGCTCAGACAATGCCAGGAGTATGTGGCTGTGGCGGTAGGGCCCAATGCAGGCATCTGTGGGTGTCATGGCTCAGCACAGGGCCCTGCAGCCTCCTGCGTTGCCAATAGGCTCCCAGCTACCACCTGAGGGCCAGCTGGTGGTAACACAAGTCAGGCTTACAAGTGCCCTGAGGGCAGGCAGTCTCTCAGTGAGGACAGGCTAAACAGAGGGAGTGAGCATCCTGTCCTGGGAGGCATGCAAGCTGAGGAGCTCACATGGGCCTCAAAACTCTGCAGATGAATGTGGTTGGTTTCCTAGCTGTCAGGAAGCAGCCAGAGCCAAGAGCGCTGTGCAGCGACTCAGCATGGAGCCCTGCCCTCCCCAGATGCCCAGTTTGGCTGTGTCCTCTTGGGCATGGCAGGAGAAACCTGGATAAAGAAACTCCTGCCCACATTTCCTCTGCCCACTGATGCCCAGACACAACTGGTGGCCTCCTGGGCCTGGCTGTGCAGTCAAGGGGACAGGGAGCCAGGGAGTGAAGATGATGGACTTGTAGTAAAGCCCAGGGAAGAAGTTGTCCCAACCTAGACTCAGTCCTAGAGCTGCCTCTGCAGAGCCTATCAATGGGAGTAATGGGGTCTTCTGGACCCAGAAACGCTGGGAACCTGCCAGAGATGCCCCTCCAACCCTGGGGGCAAGGCTGCTCTGAGCTTGGATTTTCTGGTGTCCATGTGAGGAGGTACAAACTGCAGGAACCCAGGTAGGGGCAGGCAGTAGCCACAGGCCGGAGCCCAGCGTGTCCTGGAAGGAGAGCTGCGGCATGTGGGAGTAGCTGGCTGGAGAGCAGGAAGGGCCATACAGAAGAGGTGGGCCACCTCCCTTTAACAGTATCCTGACCCCACTGTGGGCACTGAGGAACTCAGCAGAGCTAGGAGCCTGATTGCATATACTCCACCCCTCTCCAGGGGTTCTGGAGCCCTGGCTGTCCCTGTGGTCACTGGTTCCACCAAGCAATACTCCACAGCTTGCTGCATTTCTTTGCTCTTTCCCCTCCCTCAGGCCCCTGCCCTGTTGGGGAGAGGGAAGGGAGCCTCCCTCACCTATTCCTCTGCCATGTTGTCTTTTTTTTTCTGACCCACCCAGGTCTGGAAAAAACATGCTTGTTTGTTTGGCCTGTGCTGTGTGTGCTCTGTTTGTGATATGTGTGTGTACATGTGGGCAGGGGCATGCAGCACCATGTGGGCCTGGGTTTGGCATGGGACCAGCGATGTGACGGTGTGGCAGGTCCCAGAAGGGAGGGGCCCAGCACACATTTCAGTTCTCCATCAGAGCCATCCTCTCACTTGCACAGGGTCCTCCCAAATCTCAGTGCCCCATTCTCAGGCTCCTTCTGGCAACACCTCATTCCAACTGGGAGTCAGGGAGTGGGCATCTGGGACTAGGCTGCTGGGGTAGAAGGCTGGGACCTCCAGGGATCTTGTGTGCACCAGAGTGGCTGTTCCCATAAAGGCAGCTTTGTCTGGCACCTCCAGGTCAGCTGTGTGGTCTATGATGATGTGGATCTCTCCCTGGACCTTGTCAGGGGAAGCTCATGAAAGTCAGTTTTTGTTCCCTGGAGTGCTAGGCATCTAAGCCACAGGAGCTGGGCTGAGCTGGGCTAAGCTGGGCTGTGCTGGGCTGAGCTGTCTATAGCCCAAGCTGTGTACCTATGTGGCAGGAAACTCCCTTCCTTTTTGGCACCTCTGTGTACCCGTGACTAGAGAAGGGGCCCACCCTATCTCTCATCACCCTTAGTGCCTCCAGCCTAAGAAGCCACAGCTTAAGAAGAGCTCTTTATTCCACATCATCCGATATTTTTACACAAGTAAAATAAAATGCATATCTCTAGATACCGCGATCCGGGTAGGAGGCAGCGTTCTGGAACAAACGCTGCTGCCGTGCCCTGTAAACATGATGGGGTGAAGATGGGGCGGGTGGGCTGCATCCACCAGGGAGGGCCTGGCTGCCCAGTGCTGGCTGGTGGTGTGGAAGGGACCCCATATATACACACACCTGGCTGCTGAGAAAGGCTTTGCAATCTTGGCTGGTCAGCAGGGTCTGAGTACCGTCCACAGCAACAGCGTGAGGCCCAGAGGGACAAGGCTGCAGGCAAAGCTGGGCAGGGCACCTGAGCCTTCCACATCGCTGGGCCCACTGCCTCCACTGCCTGCCTGGCCTAGTCGGCACTGGCTGCGGGTGCGGTTCTTGCGGGAACAGCTGGGCCTCCGACGAGGGCCTGTTGTAGGGGGCCCTGGTGGTTCAGAGACCTCAGGCAGTAGCCCACTGAGCGGGGGTTCCACTGAGCCAGGCAAAGTCCCAAAGGGGGAGTCATTGATATGCCTTGGGCCAGAGCCATTGCCTGGTGGGCTGTCACCAGATGGCACACGTCCTTTGAGTGCGTTGCCGGCTGAGGCTGGACTCCCACCTTCCAGCACCGAGGACTTGTCTGCAGCATCTGGCTGGCAGCACTTGGGCAGCCCCAGTGGCTCCTCACTCATAGGCCCGGTGGTCCGGAGAGGGTGAGAGGGCCCAGTGGCCACAGCACAGCCCTCTAGATCAGTGGCAGCCAGGTGCTTGAGGTCACGGCTGGCCAGGTGTGGGGGCAGACTGCAAGGCAAATCTGATGAGGAGCCTCGGAACTGCTGTAGCCAGGCCCAGAGTGGGCGTGCCCGGCAGTCACACACCCAGGGGTTGTCATTGAGCCGCAGGTATTGCAGGGCACGCAGGGGTGCCAGGGCCTCCGCAGGCAGTGCTGAAAGGTTGTTGGCAAATAGGTAGAGTGTCATGAGGCGGCCGAGGTCTCGGAAGGCGTGTGGGTGCACGCGGGCCACACGGTTTTGGTGCAGCAGCAGGCGGTCGAGGCTGTGCAGGCCCCGGAAGGCGCGCTCAGGCACGCTCGGGATGCGGTTGCCGTGCAGGAAGAGGTGTGTGAGGTTGCCCAGGTCTTTGAAGGTGTCATCGGGTAGTGCCTGCAACCCATTGTCCTGCAAATAGAGGTACTGCAGGGCAGCCAGTCCATGGAATAGCCCCGGGCCCAGTTCCTGCAGGCCGCAGCGATCCAGGTGCAGTGTGTGCAGGCGGCTCAGGCCGTGGAACGTGGTGGGATCCACAGTCCGCAGTTGTGCATTGTCACTGAGGTCGAGCTGCTCCAGGAGGGTCAGGCCGGCAAAGGCAGCAGCGTCGATGTGGGACAGTGCATTCGAGTGCAGCCACAGGATGGTGAGGTTACGGCAGGCATGGAAGCTGGAAGCCGGCACGTATGCAATGAGGTTGCTGTGCAGGAAGACCCGCTGGCTGGTGGCTGGGATGTTGGCGGGCACAGCCTTAAGTCCCTGCTGCGGGCAGCTTGTCGTCACTTTGGGTTCATTGTAGCACACACAGGCACTTGGGCATGGGGCAGTGACCTGCCACACCTGTAGCCACAGCACCCAGGCCAACAGCCAGCTTCCTGCAGGCAGAGGAGAGGGCAGTCAGTGGGGAGGTGACCCTGTGAGGCTGGTTGTGTTGGAGCCAGGCCAGCCAAGGGACTTGTCCCTGGAGGGTTGGGGCAGGTCTAGGACACGCAGCCAACCTGAAACTCTGGACCTGTCATCCACCTTCACCTGCCACATGAGAACTGCTGCCACCAAAATCTGTCAGAGAAGCCCACAGGAGGTGCCTCCACACTGAGAAGCCTCCTTGGCACACTGCCTGCTGCACACATGGCTGATAAGCTCACACTGCCTATGAAAGGCCTCCTGGGACGGACCCTCATAACTGTAGAAACCAGTGAACACACAACGCCTGCTCACCGTCATCACTGGTTTCAGAACTGCTCCTGGTCTGTCCCCTGCCCCCATGAACCCACAGGCCAGTTGGTAGAGAGGCTGTTGATGAACTCTTGAAGACAAGGTGGTTGGGTGAATAAGAGGAGCCCAGTGGAGGCTCATACCCCAACCTGCCAGTCAGGGTGGGCTTCCAGCAGCAGCCCCTCCCAAGGGGTGGGGCTTTGGGGATGTGCCCACGCTCCTGAGGCTCAGTACTTACCAGAACATTGCACTTTAATGAGGAAAATGCAGGGCTCTGGAGGAGCTGGAGCCACAGAGCTTGCAAGTCTCCTGCAGGGAGGGGGATGGGGTCCTGCCAACTTGGTTAGTAAACACTGCTCCCTCCTACCACATCATCATAAGCCTAGACACCTGAGGGCAGGGGCCAGCCCTACACTGGGAGGCCCCAGGCAGGAGCTCCCAGCTTCATACACTCTCCTGGTAACTGCTGCTCCAAGTACTTCCAGCTTTGGCTCTGCACACTTTCTGTAGATTCCTCCTTTCGGCCTCAGTCTCTGCTTGATATTTTCCCAGACAAGGAGTTCACTCCTTCCCAGTTAAGCAACCCATTCAATCCCAGCTGCCCTCCTGCCCGGACACATGGGCTGGGACAGGAAGCTGGTTGAGAACTCCCACCCAGCCACATCCCATGGGTTCTGCCCCAGCCCCCGGATACTCTCTGCCCCATCTCTTGGGCCAGACACACCAGACCTCACCAGATGAATATTGGGTAGAAGATCCCTCCTGAGACACAATATCCAGCCCTGATGTCACCAGCAAGGCCACATGTCCCAATACTAATCCTTACTTACTGAAGGTTCCACATTCAGGAGTGAGTGTATTAAAATGTGAATCCTGAGGGGAGCGTTATATCTTATCAGCTAACACTTGAGTTATCAGCTAGCATCTTCTTGACAGCTAAACACCTTCAGTGACAGCTATCACCTTCCTTGGCAGCTAGCAAACAACAGGATTCTGCAGACTTGAGGCCAGTTAAGTATTTGGGCTGGAGCTAAGAGGAAGAAGAGGACCATGGGTCAGCTTCCTCAAGCCAGGACCATGAACTCTGGGTCTCCCATCCATGTTGAGGCTCCCACTACATTAAGTCATCTCTCTCTGCCTGGGCCAAAGCAAACACTCTAAACCAAGAGCCTCAGCATGTATGTCTGTCACAAATAGTGCACCCTCTGGGCACTACCCCCAAGTTCTAAGAGCCCTTGCTCTTCAGAGCCTGGGGACTCCTCTGTCCTGTCACTTGCTGGCTACTGGGACCAGGCTTCTAAGGACATGGCAAACCCAGAGCGAAGGTGCAGAGAGGCAGCTCTGGCCCAGGAGCCCCCACAACCTAGGTGTCCCTCCCTGGACTGCTCATGTATGGGAGACAGAGGGGCAGAGTTGCCCACTGTCTGTTTAAACTGCTGACATCTCTTCCTGCTCTCTCCTATGGGAATTCCTTGGGAAAGCTGGACCTGATTATGCCAACTCCCACCAGTGCCTCATCTGCTATCACTGGGTGTAACTATGCTACAAAAAAGCACTTCTTGTCTCTGGGATTTTGGGGGCCAGATGGGGTGGGAGCCCCCAGGCACTCACTGCACTAGGCTCTGGAGTGAGCAACCCTGGCTCACTCACCAGTTCTCTCACCAGCATGAGTGGGCGATGTCACCAAACTGCTACATGAGTGTCGAATCCCCACCCACATCATGGCATGGAGAGGACCAGGCCACTGTGCTGTCACTGGCCACACTTTGTGCCCAGGCCTGCCACAGTACTGACTGAGTCCTGTTACTATTGCAACTAGCCCCATGGCTCTCAGGCCTGAAGCCACTGTCCCTGAGCTTGGTGGTTTCACCAGATCCTGGTCAGCAACTCTGGCCTCGTCTTCCCCAACGCCAGAGGCTGTGGGATCTGCTCTGAGGGAGCCCATGCTTGGGGCTATGCCCACTCCAAGAGTGCCTGAGGGAGGCTCTAGGGCTGAGCCAGGCTTCATAGCAGAGCAGCTGCATGCTCAGTCCTGCCGGGAAGCAAACATCAGGCACAAAGACATGGCTCCACTCCTGCCGAGTTAACTGCTTTTTGGAAACCAACTTATGAGGTTAGGTCCCTCCACACTGGCTCTGCTGTCAGCTCAGCGATGGGCTCTTTCCTCCTGGCAGCCACAGTAATTGGCTCCAGCCTGGCCCCCCCTGGGGCATGCCCGCTGGTTTCCATGGCAACCTCTCTGCTGAGCAAGCAGAGGGGGCATTTTTTTTTTTTTATTTTATGAGATCATCAAACCCAACTTTATGGCATGGGTTCGTTCGTATTCACAGCAGGGCCCTGGGGACTCAGGAGACCCCGCCAGGTAGTGGGAGATTGTTGCCTGACCCAACCTAGGAATCAAACAGGGTTACTCACTGGATACCTCTCATCCCACCCCAGACTGCAGCCCCTCACAACTCTAAAAGGCCTTTCCCTTCTATCATATTTCCTCCATACTACCCGCAACCAGTCCTTCCTGTCTTCTGCAGCCCCCTAAGCCAGAAAGCCTCTCCAGCCTCCAGGTCTCTGCACCATCGCTGTGGCCCCATCAGAGGACCCCCGAATGTGCCTTTCCCACATTCTTTTCCTGGACCCCACCTGCCACTCATGGCCAGCCTCACTCCCAGAACCCCAGTGTGAGTTCACGGCCCTGCCAAAGTTCCCCTTTCGCACACATGGAAAGCAATGAGAGGCAAGGCCCCTAAGGACCCTGTGTCCATCAGGAGCCCACACTAGGCCACCAGGCCCCCAAGTAGTCGCTCTCCTGCCATCTTAAGTGCTTACTCTTGCTTCCTTGTTCCTCAGATTCAGCACAGAATGAACATGCCAGGGGTGTCCTCTAGTTCCCATGGAGGGGCCCACTGGGTCATGGCAAAGGTTCCAACCTTAGCCCAGGTCTGGCTCAGGTGCAGGGAAGGCAGTGGTGGGGGTGGGATGGGAGAGGAGGAGAGATGGAATGGAGAAGAAAGGGGGGAAGGTAGGGAGCTAGATGGAGGAGGCGGCTTCTAGGGACTCCAGTAACTGCAGGAATCAGTGGGTAGCAGGCAGGTTGTTGCTGAGGTCAGAAGTTCATGAGCAGGGATGGTAGAGACAGCAGGTCCAGGAAAAGTTTTGGGTGTGCTCCTAGGCCCCCAGCCTAGCTGCCATATGTGGGGGTGCAGCTCTCTGAGGGCCCATGGAGACACCTCTTCCCCTACCTGGTTAGGCCACAGAGATAGTCCAGGACTGGTAGCCTTGGAGGTCCTAAGAACCCCTCTCAGTGCCATGGTGCCTCGCTGTCTCCCATAGCAATAGGATAACAGATATCCATCTAGGGTCTTTAGAGGTCCACCAGTTGGTATAAAAAGATGCGAGTCAGAGCAATATACGAATTCATCTTTTTTTTTTACAATACTGTGAGCCTGTTGTACAGATTAAGAAACTGAGGCAGCAGACTGTTAAGCCCTGGCCTGCTCCCACCCAGAGACAGTCTAGGAGGAAGGGTGGGTGAGAATGGGCCCACAGGCATATCCAACCCAAGCCTGAAGAAAGGCTGCTGTGTGGCTTTATCAGGAATGGGGCCCAGGCTTCAAGGGTAGAGGTGGGCTGGGCCCAGGGTCTGTGTGCTGGGCACACAGCTTCCTCTGGTGCCACTGGAGACTGGAAGGAGACATCTCCAGGGAGGCTTGGAGCTGCTGCTTGACCCCTCCCTGGGGAGGCAGGGGTCAATAGGTATGGAGAGGCAATGAGCAGCTGTAGCACAGCTAGATACTGGTTAGCTCAGAACCCTCTTTAACACCAAGACTGTCCCTGTGAAGAGTCACTTCACAGACCGCAGTTACAAGGCACAATAGGCCACAGCTCAGTATACCCAGGCCAGAAATAACTCCGGGTGGGGATGGGGACCGGCAGCTGCGGGGACTGGCGACATCCACATGCCACAGAAGGTCAGGAAACCCACCCCATCATTGCTATGCCTGTACCCATGCTGGTCCCCCACTGGTGACTGGCTCCCTGCCCACCCGCCATGGTCCATCTGTCCCCACTCCATTTTCACTTGCTTCTCACACTCACCACCCACCTTGTCTGTTCTCTTGCTCACACATGCACAGGGTCAGTGTGCATTCTCATGGTGCTTCAAAGCCCCATCCCTGGTTCCAGGTGCTGGAGGGAGGAGCACGGCAACAGCTCTGTGGAGGTAGCCAACCCTCGAGGGGTCCTGCATTGCCCTGCTGCCTAACAGAGCCCCCAAGGTCATACTCCTTATTGATTTTCTCAGGATGGCAACTATAGGGATGGGCAGGTCGATAACTGGCAAGGTCACCTAGACCCAGGAGGGCACTGGATCCTGGGCTGTGTCAGTTCCAGGCCATGCCACTTGCAGTGGAGGAAAGTGAGACCCAGAGTGGGCAGAGCTACCTGAGGTTGTTGCATTGGTACCTGGCCCAGCCTCCTGTCCACAGTTGAACATAGGGTCAGTAGGCCAGGCCGGGGACTGGGCCATTGTCTGTTTAACTCACCAAGGAGCTTATTTATCAACTTGGCAAGTGAGGAAATGAGTTTGGTGGGAAAGCCACTTGCTCACAGCTCAGAGCCCGAAGGAATTCCATCCAGTCCCATGGTATCTGGTGGCTGAAAGGACTTGCTTGGGAATAAAGAGCTAAATCTCCCCCAATCCACCAAATTTCTAGCCCACACAGCCCCAGGAGGGCATCCCTGAGCCCTTTCAAGGCAAAGAAACAAAGGTGGCAGGGAGAACTTGGCCCACCAGAGCCAGAGGCCCAGGATACACAGATCACTTAGTAGCACATCCCTAAGGGGGTGCCTGCGGCAGGGGCCATGATCACTCACCCAACCTGTCAAGCAATTTCTATGCCAGGCCTGTGCTGGGCAATGCAGTCACAAGACTACGATATAGTTCCTAACTTGTGCCCAGGATCAGGCTAACCACCGGCAGTCATCCAACCAGGTGGCTTGTGCCACACAAGGGATTGAAGAGGCCATGGAACCCTGAATTGGCTCCAGACATTAGAGGATATCTAGGGAGGATGACGTCCACACAGACCCTTTGATAGGTAGGATCCTCGACCTGTGACTGTGCCTTGGGAATTGTCCTGGCCAAGGCAGGTCTGCCAGCCAGAGGGCTCTGCGACCTAACCTTGTCCACTTCACATGCTCTCCACCCAATGTCCACTTCTCAGCCTGCCACCCCAGGAAGCCCCCACTACAGCATCTACCCAGCTGAGACTCCATCTAGCCCCAGCACAGGGCACATACTCCTAGCTTCAGGGACTCAGTCAGCATGCCCTCCCACCACAAGAGGCTGGCATCCCCACCATCAGGACACCAGCAAACACCCACTGCCTAATTACCTGGAGAATTCTGTTTCCACAACCACCTCATCACAGTACTAAGGCTAATTCAATAGGCTAGTGCTGGCTTGAGTCCCCAGGGGATGCTAATCAGGAACAGGCTGGTGGCTGACCTTGCCCCTGCCCTGGGGGGTGGGGTGGGGGGAGCTCAAGAAGGGAGCACTCTGGTGCCAGCCTGGGACCTGACTGCTACACAACTGCCACCGCACCCATCTGTACTACCTAACCTTTTCATACCAGTTGCAGCCCAGGACAGATGCCTACTCTGGCAGGGCCAAAGGTGCGGGGTCTTGTCCTCCATCCTACTTCCTACCAGGACCCTGCACGTGTCCCTGAATGAAGCTGACCATTCCTGTGAGTCCCAGAGTGTCAGCAGAGCAGAAGTGCACACTCTGGCGCATGCGATAGCATGTGCTTTTCGGTCTTTGGCTGCTGGGGAACAAGGGATGGTGGAGGGTCTGCTCTGCAGTGGGAGGCTCTTGAGCTCTTTATATTTGTCAAATGTCACTGACAAGGTGGGTAGGCAGGTGGGCCACCTTGGCGCTGGCAGGATTTATTCCACTCTGAAAATACGTGTGGGTTTTTGAGGCCTGTGTCAGCTGGCCCTTTGGGATCAGCTGTCCTGCCTCTTGACCTCCTCACATCAACCTCAGTCAGGGCAGCAGCTGGCCTGGAGCTACCGGAACTCCCAGGACGGCTGAGTTCCTATGAACGCTTCTAACCAGGGCAACTCTGGCTTCCTTGAGAGGGATAACTTGGTGAAGTGCTCAAGGGCCTTAAACCAACTGAGGAAAGGACAGCAGCAGACACACCGGCAACACCTGTACAGATCTGGACTGTGGCCTAGAAATGCCCAGTCAGAGGGAAGTGGAAAGGGCCACGGGATTGGGCCCTTTCCAGAAGATGATGACTTCGAGAAACAGCAAGTGACCTCCTTCACTGAGACCAGTCCCACCAGTCCCCACCAGCTAAAGCCAAGACCAAATGACCAAAGTGAAACCCCTGTCAGAGCTGATGAGACCTAATCCCAAGCATCCAGCATCCAGTACATGGCCACCTGGTATACTGTGCCAGCTGATGCCTGTGTTTGTAAAGAACATGTTGTCAGCATACTTGTGTTTACCGTGGCTTCTGTGCTGCCACAGCACCAGAATGGTTATGACACAGGTGTGGCCATAGAACTGAAATTATTAGTATCCAGCACTTTAAAGAAAGTGTGCTGACCTGGTTTGTGCCAGAATACCATGAGGGCCTGCTGTGTATGGTGGCTGCTGCCTTCACCCTTGCTCTAGGATAAAGCCCCTAGTTATCAAAAAGACCAAGGGTCAGAGAAGGTCGCAGTCCTGCCAAGGTCACAGGGCTGGAGCAGATGGCCTTTTCACGGGGTTAGGGGTTGGTGAGGAAAGGGACTCTGAAATGCTGTGCAGGTCAAAAGGAAAACAACTATTTTGCTAAGGAGACTGTCAGGAAGCTAGCAATAAAACATACATAAAAGAGCACAATTTAAACATCAATAAGAAAAAAAAATTTTTAAGGAGCAAGGGCAAACATCCCCAGGCAAGGGGAGGGGGCACAGATCAAGATAGCTGGGGAGGCTAGCAGGCCTTTAGGGAGACAAAGCTAGGAGGAGGTGGTTTCCAGTATGTGGTCTCTAAAGTCACAGCCCATCCACACCAATCCAACTGCCTGGGATCCCAAAGGGGTCAGGCAGCCCCTCCCTGCGCCTTCCTCAAGGTGCTGTGTGGCCAGGTCACAGGGAGGTAGTTCGATGGCCCAATGGCATCACTTGAGCAGGAAATAAGGACATAGCACTTCCCAGGGTGTCAGGAATCAGGTCTTAGCTGATGGCATCTTCCCATTAAGAACAAAGAAATATTAAAGATGGCACAACTCGGTCCAATAAAGGAGAAAGACACCAGAGGGTGGGGCCTCCTTGTAAACAGGCTTCCTTGGACCATCCAGGGGACCCTTGGCCAAGGTCTTGAGCAGAAAGTGGGCTGTGAAGACACAGTCCTTGTCATCATCACCATCACCCTGGCCATGTGCTAGACTCATGGATTACAGGCAGCCAGGAGTCTGGAGTCCACCTGGACCCCACCTGACATTTGGCCAGCCTCACTTGAGGGCAGAGAACCCCAGATGTGAGTGTGCAGAGACTTCCTAGAGGAACATGTCTCCTAGGGAGACCCTGTCAGTCAACCATTACACCCCCAGCCTCATACAGCACCCTGCACCAGGAAGGACAGAAGGGGAAGGTACAGACTTGCCTAGTTGTTGGAGGTTTTACCACCCCTCACAGTACAGTGTGAACCCCATCCTAAGATAAAGGTACTGAGGCTAAGGGAGGTTAAGGTGATCATAGAAAGACAGAGAACAAGATTTAAGACCAACCCCCTCACCCCCCCCCCATTCACTGCCTCAGGTGACTAGCTAGTAGGCCCTCCCCAGGTCCCAGAGATCACAGCAGAGAGGGGTAGTCACTCTCTGTACCTCCCCCTACCCTGCCATACAGGGCAGCTGCTGACCCATCACGTCCATGCTCTGATCTCCCTGACCCCCATCCCTTACAGTTTCCTGTCCTAAGCCCAAGCCTATTCCCTGGGCTGGCTAAGGTGGGGCCTGGAGTTTAGTAGCCTTGGACTTGGATATGGAATTTGCAACCCCTCAGCAAGTGGCTGGGAGGCTGCTGACCTGCTGAGTCTCTCCACAGCAGCGCCATCAGAATGACTACAGGTCAGCCTGGCCTCTCTGGGGCCCTGAGATACCTCTAGCCTAGAAATCCTAGATATCCCTACCTGGGTCCTAACTCTGTGGCTGATGTCCTGCCTTCCAGAGGTCTGTACAGAATGTCTCTCTTTCTGACCCTGGGCTATCCTATCTCTGGTGAGGAGCCCAGGGAGGTGAGCCCCACAACTCAGAGGTAATATCCCAGATCATCTGCTTCCAGACTGGTTTGATAACCCTGCTTAGTCCAGGAGAGATATGACAGACAGAACGTGTTTACAAGCAGGCCTAGCGTCACCTCCCTTATCTCTGTGGAGCTCAGGCTCAGCAGAGAGGGTAGACATAGGAGCCCAGTCAGCCAAAATTGCCTCATGAGAGACCCCGAGTGCACTCAGCATCCTATGGTGTCACGGCTGCTTCTCAAGTAGTGCTGGCACTCAGCAGTTGCCCTCTGCCCATCCATCCATCACCTGTTAGAGATACTGTTCAATCCCCCAGTGCCCTGATCCAAGAAGATAGTGACAATGTCTGCTGAGAGAGGCTGGGAGTGGTATGATGAGCTGCTCCCCCAGGGAAACACTCGGAAAAAAGGGTTTCCATCATGGGCTTTCAGGTGTGCCCAAGGTAGTGTCTGCCTGATTGCCTAAAACTTGCCATTTAGCAAGCCCTGCTCTCAACAGAGTAGTCAACCACCTTCAGTGCCTCCCTAGTTAATATGATCAGAAGCAGGTGTCTGGAAAAGGTGCTAGCGCAGACAAGAGGAAGAATGACTCTAGAAGAAGCAAGAAGGTACAAGGATTAGCTAAAAATTAGGAAAAATCTAATCAGTACCCTCATTGGGATAGAAGAGAATTTAAAACAAGAACAGGGTGTTATGAACAAGGAGCCATCAGAAAACAAGAGTGCCTGGAAGTGAAAAATAGAACTGCTAAAATTAAAAAAAAAAAAAAAAAAATCAATAGAAGGGCTGGAAAACAAGGTCAAAGAAATCTTCCAGAAAGAAAGAAGGAGGGGGGAACCAATTATGATACTCAGAAGACAAATACAAGTCTTAACAACTGTCTTAGGGGAGTTTCAGAAAGGTAAAACAGAAAAGAACCATGCTATTGAAGAAGTAATATCAGAAAAATTCCTGGAATTGAAGACCCAGCCCTCTATTGGGCGAGTGCCCAGCACAACAGATAATCTTCTCTGCGCAAGACCTCCAGAGGTCAAGAGCACGCTTGGAGGGGAAACTATTTTCAACATGGAATTCTGAACCAGAGACAATCTAGCTTGAGTAGATTTGCTAACTAAAATTCGAGGACATGCAGAATGATTTTTCTGGGTGCCTTGTTCCTTAGAGCAAGTTGGTAATGTGACAGAGCTAAAATGAGGATATAAACTCAGAAAGGAATATGTGAGGCTCAGGAGACACTGGATGGTGTAGGGAAGTCCTGGGCAGCTAGTCCAGGTGGGGACAGTGGGACAAAAGCCTGGGGTGAGACGCTCCCAAATTAATGAGAAACCAAGTAAAATGACAGAGATGGAAAAGAGTAAGCACATGAGTGTGGCAGATAGTATAAGAGAAAAAAAAAAGTCAACTGTAAACTCCAGGGAAAATAAAAAATCATAAAGTACAGTCACCATGGTACACCCAACCTCACCCCACACCCTACAGTAGGGTGGTGAAGAGCATTTATGTGATCTGGGTTGAGAAATACTGATTGTGAATTTAACTGACAGTAGTGAGAACCACTCTGGGGACTGTGCTAGAGAAGAGTAGGCTGAGGTAGATGTCACCAAAATGTAAAGGTAACCAACCAGAAAAACAAGTGACAGGGCAGCAGTAGTTATGCTTAAGGAGAACTGCAAATCAATTCTCTAAACCAGCCTCTGAGAGCTGGGGGCAGGTTTTTAACTATGAGCAAGGTATGGCTGGCCATATAGTTATCTTTTTAAATAACTGCATATTTGACACTAAAATCTCAGAAAGAGATAAGAAGAAAATAAAGGTGGTGGAAATGAATGTGGATCAGAAGCAAATGCCTCTGAGGTTCTGGAGGAGAAAGTGGGATATGAGAGCTCTTACATTGTCAGGGTGCTCACCTGGCATCTGGCATAGCGACAAGGCCCCACATGCTGTTCTTCAGTCCCCTGCTCAGCTGAGAGTAGTTGAGGATGCCCCCAGACCTCTAGGGACACTCCAGGCTCTTGGCTCTAGAGGTCTGACATCCGGATGCTTGAAGAAGGAACAGCTTCCAACCTAAAAATGCAGCTGTGTGCTCAGGTCTTTCAGTTTTACCATCCCAGGAAGCCACCCCTCCACTCCACAGGTTCCTCCTCTGCTCTTCTCCATGCTCACATATCAGAGCTCTCACCCTAGGCTAAGGACACCCAAGAGTAGGGGATAGAGTGGGTACACTCAGCAGGGTACCACCTTCAGTGAGGCCTCTGGAGCCAGGGTCTGCGGCCTGGGTAGGGCTCCAACTGGCCTTTGCAGATCACAAACAGGCTTCTCTCCACTTCGATGACTTGAGACCCAATCTCCTATGTGCAACCGAACCCACAGCGTGCAGGCAAGGGCGATGTGAATAAGTCATTGCTCTTTTATTAATGAGTGATAAATTATTTTTATATGATTGTGTGTGATAACTCTTCCTTATCTGAAATCAATTTGGATGGAAATTGTTGGCGGCTTCTCACCAGTGTGGGTGGGAGGACAAGGCGCTGCTGCCTCCTGGAAAAGCAGGTCAGTGTATTTCAGCTACTTCCTGAGGCTGCTCCTGCCTGGGGCACTCCTGTGCAGAGGGAGGGGGTTGGCTATCCTGGGAGATGGCGCCAGGAAGGCCTCCTTTCTATAGCACGGTCCTGGGACAGATGGGGTCAGGTAGCCCAGCACAGCCTCTCTCCACCCCAACACCCACTTAAGTTCCAAAAAAGGCCCACCCTGCCCCACCAGACCCAGAGCACAGATATTTCTGAACTGAGGAAAGGCTCCTGTAAGCCCCAGGTCAAGCTGGGAACCACTACAGGCTTCAGAGACCATGGTAGGGTCACTGGGGCTCAGGGACCATCTGTAGGTCACATTCTACTCATCCCCTACCCTGCAGTGACCCTGAGAACAGGGGCCACATGACTTTCAGCTCAGAGGATGCAGCCAGTACTTGTGGCCTTAACCACCTGCCTACCCAAGGAGAACAAGGCTTGAGTTTATGAAGAATAAAAAAATGCCTTAAAAGGCAATTGCCTTTTCCTTAAAGATTATCCTAATGATTTCATGTCACCCCACCCCCATTTCCATTTCCTCCTTCCCAACCCAACACACGTGTCTCCAGCGCAGCCCAGGACCAGGTCAGACAGGCCTCCAACTCCCACAGCTTCAGCCTCCTTATGTGTAGGTGATCTGTGTAGGACCGCATACATCAGGTGCTCAATAACCACGTAGCAAAGGAGAGGGAGACAATACTCCCTGAGAGATTCTCTCATATCACGGGCTCTGCAGGGAGCCCCATTAGGACCAGGGGAGCCCTTTTGGAGGAAGCAGATGTTCAGGAAACAGGGTGCCTTTGTTGTTCCCCCAACCCTGCAGACCCAGTTTTCTCAGTGTCCTAGGGTCTCAGGCCTCAGCATCTCTACTCTTCAGTGCCTACCTGAAACTCTCACTGTCATGGGCAGGCAGTCGGCTGACTTTACGTTGGGCCCTGTCTGCTTCTCCTGAACTATCTTCCCACTCTCCATCAGGCCTGGTCACCCTCGACCCAGTCACCTAACCCAATTCAGAGACCCAGTGACCTCAGCCTAACAAGCCTGGGTTTGTCATGTGTAAAATGGGGGATTGGGTCTGAAAACTAAAAAATTCCCAGAGGTGGGGATGCTTTGGTGGTGGACTGGCTCCAAGAGATCTCCTGACACCCTCCACCTCTGTCCACTGCTGGGGTGCCCATTTCACCCCATATCCTTGATGGCCAACTTAGCAGACCTCTGCATTGCTTGTTTTTGTGGGTTACTGGGCTCTGGGTTCCATGAAGACAGGATCATGGCTGGTGACTAGCATACAGTAGGTGCTCCATAAGTATTTGTCATATGGATGCAAGAAATTTGCTTTGGGCAAGTCATGGGCTTTGTACACTGTGGAGCACCAATGGTCCATCGGGGCGAGGCAATAGCACCTTGATGTCAAGGGTGGATTCTCTGAGCAGCACCAGGAGCAGTGCACTTCTGTTGTATGCTGAATGTCGGTGTGCCTTCAACGTGTATGATGCGAGCTAATCCCTATGTGATGGCATTTGGAGGTAAGGTCTTGGGGGCGATCAGATTTCAATAAGGTCATGATAGGGGGGTCCCCATGATGGGATGAGTGTCCTTATAAGGAGAGACATTGGAGCAATTTTTTCTGCTCTCTTAGTGTGTGCACACAGAGAGAAGGCAACTGTCTGCAAGCCGGGAGAGAATCCTCAGCAGAATCCACCATGCTGCAACCTGATCTCAAGACTTCTGGTCTTCAGAACTGGGAGAAAATAAATGTCTGTTGGTTAAGCTGCCCAGTGCATGGCAGCCTATGCCTATACTATGGCAGCCTAAGCTGTCTAATACAACTTCTTTCTTAAAACTCTGGTATATTCCAGATTTTCTAACACGCATATAAAACCTGTAATATCAGAAGTGCTTTTGGTTTGTTCTGTTTAACATCATGTGGGATCCTTCCCAGGGAAGGGTGGGTGAGCAGGCCACCCTTGGGAGTGAGAGCCCCCACTAAGAGCCATAAGGCCCCTGCCCACCAGACTGGCCCCACGGGGCAGCCTGCAGAAGGCCAGGGCTCTGGGTGTTGTCTCTACCTCTGGGGTCTCAGGCAGGTCTCCCTACTCTTGGAAGCTATTCTCAGCTGGAAAATAGAAATGAGACCTAACTTACAGGGTGTGGAGGGGCTCACTAGGGCAGATGTATAGGAATTATGCAATCCCTGTGAGAGAATTCCAGAGACCCCTCAGATCACCATCTGCAGGGACCACCATCTCCACCTGCAGAGGAGAGAGTCAGCCTCCAGAGGTCAAATCACAGGTAGAAAGGGCACACTAGCCCAGATTCACTTGACTCCAGTGATGACGCTGGCACTCAAGCTGGCCCTGCGGCTCCAGAGAGCCCTTGCTCAGGTAGCCTCCCCGTCCTCTGGAATGCCTGCCAGAGTGACCATGACTCCCACCATGGAGTCAAGATCCATGGGCACTTGGCCCCAGGGATCTTGTGTGAGTGTCCCCGGGCCTTGGGACAGCATGAGGACAAAAGGGAATAGTGAATACACTGATGTTGGTGTCTGGCAGGAAAGGAAGAGCATGAAGGCCAGCACCCACCACCTGCCTCAAGAACAGCTGTCCTTCACAGAGCCCCTTGTCACTGACAAGGATAGTCATGCCCACTGCAGCCTTCCTGTGATCAGATGGGCGATAGGAAGCCTCAGCATCAGGGAGGGTTCCCCCACCAGCTCTGCCCGCTTACCTTAGTCCCCCCTGAGAACTAGGCTGTGGCTCCAGGAGCAGGTGAAGAATGGAATCTGTCAGGGCCACCATCTGTCTTGGCCATGATGGGTCCTCTTGGTGACATCCAGGAGGTATGTAGATAGAATATCTTTGTGAGGAGAGTTTTCCTTTTTGTCAATTTTCAAACAGGAAGCCAGACACTTGTCATACCTGTCCCCGTGTCAGCCTCTGCCTGATATAAATTGAGGCTGAGGCATAGAGATGAAAGACACCCTGGACATGGCCTATGTGCAGCGGCCACACATCACACAGTGGGAAACACACAGAGCAGTTAGCTGACCTCCTGCGAGACCAGGGTGGGCATGCTATAGCCTACCTCTATGACTGCCACCCTATACTTGCAGCCAGAGTTGCCAAAGCCATCCGCTGCTCTGTCCCGGTCCCTACAAGTTCATCATCTGACTTCATCTCCCTTCTCCCCTTGCCCAGGGCTCCAATGGCCCCAACCCAAGCAAGGGCAGTCCCTAAATGATGATGGTTTCTGCTCCTCAGGAGGCTCCTCTTCAGTCAGTGGCTCCAGAGCCCACTTAAGATTTGGGGCCAGTGTGGCCCTGGTGAGAGCCCAGTGTGAGGAGACCCAGGTCTCAGATCCTTAACACCTCATTGGCATCCATAATAGCACTTCTCTTTCTGGGACCTCATGGGCCTTATGGCTCCTAGCCAAGGGAGGGTCCTCTTCAGGGGATACTGAGGTCACTGCCAGGTCATACTTAGGAACCACAGCCCCAAGACCCCCTTAGGCCCTCCACCATTCCCGATCATGTGGGAAATGCCATCCATGAGTTGGGTGGGGGGTGTTGGTCTCAGGGCTACAGAACAGTGACAGTCTGGCTGCTTCCTCAGATGGTTCCAGGGGTTGTGGTCACTGATCCAAGAAGACTTACAATCCTGGTTCCCACCAGGCTCACCAGCCATAGCCTCACAGGCCTTATCCCTCAGGAGGCAGGGGAACCAGGGCCCAGGGGTTAGACAGGGGCATGAAGGGGTAGGTCTGTGCTCTATGAGGATAATGGGAGGCTAGACATGTCCAGAGAGAGCAGGGAGTTCTTGACCAGGGCTAATGGGACATGAGACAGTATAGAGTGTATAGGAGGCAACTTGGATGGGCTCTGGGAAGGGTTGGGGCTGGGTGCCAGAGTTTACTCCCAGTTTCCAGCCAGGGTGAGGTGTGAAAGCAGGTGGAGGCCAGGAGAGCTGGGTGCACAGCATCCTCTGTGGCCCTGGGCCAACAGCCCTCCCTCCCGAGGCTCCTCTGATATGGTACCTAGTGAGTCTCGGTGGCCGGCCTCTCTGGAATTCTACCCATAGTGGTGGGAGGAAAGATTTCTAGATGAGAAAGGTCCCTAATGTTCCCCTAAACAGACGCCCTGAAAACAAAGGGGAAGGAAGGCATGGGCGAATTTAAGAAGGAGGGGCCTAGCTGGCAACAAATTTTAATGGAGATGTCTGAGAGGAACTCTGGGGGATGGGAAGACCAGTGACCCTGGGTCTAGGAGGCATTCGGTCAGTGGAGAGGGTTAAAAAGGGGTGGACATGGAGAGGGTCAAATGTGACATGAGACCTGCCTGTGGGGATAGGTAGAAAGAGGAGGCCAAGACTCTGAGTGTTGGGTTGGATGTCAGGGGTAGACAAGTAGTACAGGGGTGATTACCACTGATAAACTGAATCTGATGCCCAGTGGAGTGGAGCTGTATGTACAGGGGAAAAAGGGGTTGCTGGATGAGAGGCAGCAGGGGAACCTGAGACCGTGATGCACCAATAAACACTGACCAACCACTAAGACCCAAGGTCTAGAACAGAACTTGGTGGCAGGTGGAGCTGAGGGCTCAGAGTTGGCCCTGCTGGGGGCAAGTTATTCTGGGGGCTACAGATTCCTAGCTGGCCCCTTCCACATCCACTCACTAACCCTTACTCTCTACTGAGGACATACTGTGTGCTTGGAGCTGCGCAGGGTACCATGAGCCACACCCAAAGCCAAGCAGCTGTTCTGCATACTGCCTGCACCCTCCTCTCCAAAGCCCCACACCTTACACACAGAGGATAGAAGTGTTTTCCCACCCACAAGGGCGCTGAGCTGGAAACATCTCTGGTCAACAGCCATGGATTACGGATGAGGCCTCTGGTGACCAGAAAAGGGCAGGAGCTGCCCAAGGTCACACAGTCAGCAGGCACTGCATAGGCCGATCCAAGGGCTGCTGGGACTTGGGGTGGGGGAGGGGACTTCTGGCAGGTCCCTGAGCCCCATCTGGGTCCCAGAAGGAGGTGAATAAGCGCAACATCTCAGCAAGGTCACAATGGCTGGGACAGACTGACGTCATTGCACTGGGCCCAGGCAAGCAAGGGGCAATCCAAGAGGACTCCTGAGAGGAAGTGAGGGGGGCTGGAGCCCCACCATGGCCTGAGCCCCTCAGCACTCTACCCCCTTCCTCAATGGGCTTCTCATCAGCTTCAGTCTGACATTTCCTGTGACATTTGCTGCAAAGAAATAGAGTCATAAACCCAAAGGTTAAATTTGCACACTCCTTCACACTGCCAAAAGAAGTGTGGTCCCTCCTCCTCCCACCAGGTGAGTCGGGGACAGGATTATATGGGATGGCTCACTCAACCCTGAGGCCATTTTCGGGAGCCTAAAGGCCCTCTTGGGACTTTTGAGGGACCACAGCCATCATTTTCCAAAAATGGCTCCTGGTACACCAGGCCCTGAAATGTGTTGCCAAAGGGTGCCCATCAGAGGTCCTGTCCACCCTACTGGCAAGCCTGAAGTCTTAAAGACATCTGCGGTAAAAGGAGCTCCATCAGTAGCTAGCCTGAACGCTTTTGACCACGAAACCCTGCTCAATCCCCACCACCATTCTGTGGAACTGCGATCCCATGCAGCATGATCTATGACACTGACAGCCGGAGAACCAAGGAACCCTCCAGCTCAGATGCTCAGACCTCCCAACGGCCTCCCCGTTCCTGCAGCCCCACTCCATGCAGGGGGTCTGCCCACAGCCCTGCCTTTCCAATCTGCCTCCTGGGCTTGACTCCCTTGCCCTGGGTAGGTGGGGGGCTGCCATGGCCTCCTCCTCCATCCTCCTTCAGCAGGGCAAGGCCAAGAGGCCATGGAGACAGGGTAGAGGTTGTGTGTGGTGGGGGAAGAGAGAGAAGTGACCAGGTGGCCTTCAGTGCCAGCTCACAGCACTTCTCAGAGCAAGAATCCTGATCAACGCCTAGAAGTAGATTCCATTCACCATCAATAAGAACTGTTCCCCAGACCCTCGCTGGAGAGGCCCTTGAAACCCACGCGTAAAAGACGGGGAGGGTCAGGATCATGACCAGTTCTGATTCAGGGGAGGGTCACAAGACAATGCCTCCAAGGAACTTGACTGAGCTCATACATAGAGGAGTGGGGGGCATGTGCTGAGGCGTCTCCTGGTGCTCAGCTAGACAGCAGAGAAGCAGAGGCAGGTTTTGAAAATAAATTACTGCACATCCTCAGAAAGGGATTCCACACACAGCAAGCCTATTATGATGCATAAGAATTGTTCCTGACCTGCAAAATGTTTAAAATACAGTGACAAAAGAAACTGTAGCACAAAGATCTCTGGTGGGGTGTGCCTTGCCCACGCCCTCCAGTGAGTGCAGGCAATGCAGGGGGTATGCATGGACCTACTCTCTGGGGGCTTCCAATTGTGGCTTAATGACCACCTGTCCAATCAGGAGTGCAAGATCACACTCTTTATTTGCCTGTCTTATAGGAAGGGTTAACAGCCCAGAGATGAATAAATGAATGAGTGAATGAATGAGTGGGTGTCTAAATGAATGCATCCTTATGAGCAGATGTGCCGCCTGGGGGTGAGGAGAGGAACTGAAGGGTGCAGAGATCTGGCTCTCAGAGGCAGGTGGGGCAGTCAGGCTGGCTCCTCTGGACCTGAGGCTCAGACCTTACCCAGGGACCTACCAGGTCAGGGGCAGGACAGCACGAAATCCATTGATTAAGCACAGTCAAGGGCCAGGAGCCTTTAGGAACCCATGGCAGAACTAGGGTGGGGGTGGGAGGTCACTCATTCCTATCCTCATTCCTGCACATGCTCGTTTTTTCATCAGCTCCTTCCTCATGCTTTGTTCTACTGACCCCTTACCAGATGCACAGACTGAGGCTTGGTGAGACTTTTTGTGAGTGTCCTCCCAGGAGCCTCATCCTTAATGTGCCCCTAACAACCCTTGAGTATGGCCTGATTACTGGTCCATGTCACAGGTGAAGCATAGAGAGGTGACGAACCTCACACCCAAGGTCACACCGCTGCTGGGTGGCTGAGTTAAGATCCAAATCCAGGTCATTGTTCTCCTGCCCTCCCACACCCAGGAGTCGGTCTGTGAGCTACCCTTTGCCAGGTGAAACCGAGTGTTGACCATGATCTGTGTGGCTCCTCATTGGGAGCTCATTTTCTCCTGACTCTGACTGGAGCAGGAGAGTGGATGGAACGGTTTTACAGATGGAAAGATGGAGGCTTAGAAAGAAGTGGGTGAACCCCATTACCTGTCCCCTCATGGGACCCAACTCTCTGGGCTGCCCCTCTGTTTCGTCTCTGCATAACCTATATGGATGACACATTTGTCTTAGTCCATTCTACAGACAAGGACACAGATGTGGGGTAGGGGCAGAGTCAGTGTGGTCTGGCTTCTGTGAGCCCAAGTCTGGGGTTGTCCCCACAGCAGAGACTGGGTCCCCAACACCCTTATTTCAGCACTCCACACAGCACCTAAGGCAGGTGATTACCACATAAAATCTCACTAAGAAGGTTCCCATCTTCAAGAACCCAGAGGCACGGGAAGGTGGTGAGAGAGAAATGGTGGTGGAGCCCAGTGGACAATGGTGAAGAACGCTTGGTGACTTGGCGGAGGGCAGGGTGTGTTGACACACATATGAGGAATGGGGAACCTTTACATGTGAGTTTATTTTAATGTGTAAAAATAATCAATCAAAAAAAAAAAAAAAAAAAAAAAAAGAACCCAGGCACTAAAGGCTGGGTCTTCTGAAGTCACCATGGGTCAGCCTTGGGGTAGGTATATACCTGACCCCTAGCTGGTCCGGGCAGCAGAAGATGCTGAGCATACCAGAGGCCTGGCCTGTCTGCCACGGTGTTAAATAGGTCTTCTCTGTCCAGGTGGGTCCCAGCCACCATCAATGACCACTGCCCCAGCATGGGAGGAGTGGCTAGGAGTCCTCACAGTTAGGGCTGTGGCACTAGTCCCCCACATACAGTGCCAGGGCTTCATACTGCAGCCAGATCCATCCCAGACCACCTCCCACACCTGGAGACAAAGAGACATAAACCTTTGTGCCCCCAGGCAAGAGAGCAGAAACACGTGCAGGGGTATACAAGTTATACACACACGCCCCAGGTCTATAAACGGGTGATGTGGGGGGAGGAGGACAGGTGGGGCTAGCTCCTGCAACCTGGTTTCTCATCTCTCTATCTGTGAACTCTGGCTGCCCATACCTTGCTCCCTCTCAACTCATGTGCATTAGGTACAGGGAGTGGGTCCCATTGAGGGGTTCCAGAATGTGCCAAGCAAGGAGACTACAGCAGGCATGTTATGTGCGTGTGTGGCTGTGGCCATGCAAGCGGGGTCGGGAGTGGAGGACATGGATGTGGACTACAGTGTATGTCTGTGCACACTGGGGCAGCCAGGAAGCATGTGGACATTTGGTGTGCCAGTGTGCAGCCCTTGCAGACACGTGCACGTGCATGGAAACGTGTGTGCGGCCTGCAGTGCAGCGGACAGCAGCAGGGCATCACCAGGTAGGGCATGCACAACTCCTTCACAAGCAGCCATGCCCCAGCCTCAGGACCACACATCAGGTAGGGGGAGGGGGCACCATGAGGGCTGTCTGAGAAGGGTGCCATGAACCCATCACTTATCCAGCCCCTCAGCGGAACCCCACAAGGGCCCTCTGATTGCGGATTGGGGTCCTAGGTTGCTTTTTCTCAAAGCCCGCGGGGCTTGGGGGGCGGGGAGAGCGCTGGGTCAGTTCAGCCTCCCACACCCTTTATTGCTACCAACGCCCCCATTTATCCTGCCATGACCTGACGGATACTGGACTGAGTCCACCGGATGAGGACCCACGTTTCTACAAACCTGCTTATTAACCCCTTCTCAGCCTGAGCGCTCAGGCGCTGGAACCCGCCCTTCCAGCCCGAAGCCCAGAACCCGGCTGGGGCCCCACGTTGGGGGGGGCCACCCAGATTAGCCGCCCCCAGCCCCGCCGCCACGGCCAACTTTCCCAGGAAGCCGCAACTTTTCCAGTTGCCGCGGGCTCCGCCCTCGCGGGGACCGAGCGCCCGAGGCCACAGCCCGACTCGGCAATGCGGTGACCCTCATCGCCGACCGGTTACCCTTCAGCCTACCTCGGTGACCCTTCGGCCAGCCACGGCAGCCCCGGATAGGCCCTGCGACTCGGGGAGGGGTCGCCCCTACTGTCCCCTTCCCCGCCGCCCGGGCTGCGGCGCGGCGTGACACTCACCTCCCGAGGACGCCCTCTTCATCTTAGGGGTCGGGCGGGGCGCGTCGGGGAACTAAAGTCGCTTGGGGGCCGGCGCCCGTCTCCCGGCGGCCGGGTCCGCATCCAGGCGCCGCCGCTGCGGCCCGGCCCCAGCCCGGCCGCGGGACGAGGCTGGGGGTGCTCCGCTCCGTCTGGTCTGCTAGGCTAGCCGGGGCCGCGGACGCGGAGGGCGAGGGAGAGGACGGCGACGGGGATCTAGCTGGGCGCTTGCGGCGCGGGCCGGGAGCGGATGAATGTTTTATGGGATCATGTGGTTCGACGCGCGAGCCTTCGCCTGTTCCCCTAGCCGGCCGGGTGGGGCGGGGCGGGGCCTATCGATGGGCGGGGCCCTCACCTGGGCGCGGACCGGGTGGATGCTGGCGGGTGCCGGACCGGACTGGGCGGGGCGGAGCGGGAGTGGGGCCGGGCGGGAGGCGCGCCGGCCGAGCGGGAGGTAGTGCTCTCAGCCCATCCCGCGCACCAGGCAACGCGCGGTTCCAGACAAAGGCGGCACATTTCTGAAGAGGTGGCGGCCCCTGCAGGCGGCATCGGGAATGGCGACTAGACCAGGAGAGGGTTGGGGGCGCGGATCCGAAGGAGTGGCTCCTGGACTTGGCCAGGGTGTGGCGGTTCCTGAAGCAGCCAGCCACTGGGAAGATCTTTGTTCAGAGAGTCTTGGGGATGGGGATGCGGGGTCCTGGCCTTCGCTCTTATTGCCTCACTAGACCCTGAACCCCACCCCTCCCAGCAATCCTTTGCTGAAATAAGATTGCTCCATTTTTCAGTTAGAAAAATCTCAAGAGATTCTGAAGCTCCCTACTCTTCTTTGTGGCCCTTCTCTGCACCCCCCAGGAGGGGACGCCGAGTTGTCCCCCAGGTGTTCCCTCCTGTGGACTGGGGACTCTAAACTCAGATTCACTTCTAGTTCGAAGATCTCTTGACCCCGCCCTTCACATGCACACCAGCACAAGCCACCCACTTCCCTCTCCTGTTCAGGGACCCACCTGGCCTCACAAACAAGCTTCTGAGTGCCTGCTGCATCTGCTGAGCCATTGCTCCTGCAGCACATGGAGGAGTGCTGGGAGATCATTAATCACATCTGTACTCATCCTGCAGGTAAGAAGACCACAGGGATGGTGGAATTAGCTCTTGTCTGCAGGATCCTGTGCCCAGGCCAGGCTCTGGACCCCTCCCTGTGGCTGAAGTTGTCACCCTAGGAGCCATAGCTAGTATCACTTGGTGATATAAAAAGCAGAGACATGGTGACTGGAAACCCAGTGTACTCTGCCTATCTATCAGCCAAGTCTGATAGTGGAGGTCACACTGAGAAAGGTCAACAGAGCAGAGGACACTGAACCCACAGACCTCATTGAGGGAAATCAAGGAATTTTCTGAGAACAGTGCTCCCGTTTGAGCACAGGGTCACGGGCAGCCTGTGGCCTGGGGACCAGCAGCAGCACTAATGCTGGGCTATCCCTCTATCCCGGCATAGAGGTTGCTCTGCCCAGACCACTATGTCTGCTATTCTGTAGCCCTCATCACACTTTTGTCTCTGTCACCCTTGTGCTAGCCTTGCTTTTATAGGTTATTGTGGAGTACATTGAATTCCCAGACACATAGAAGGTGAAGTGGAGCCCAGACTTCCAGCTCCTTTGCACCTGCTCCCGCCCCAGCCCTATAAATTGAGGCATGCACCCACAGCTGCCTGACCAGTGGGTACTGGTTACTGAGTGCTACAGAACCATCAGGAGGCTGAGGCCTGTCCTCTATGTCATCACCTTTCCTCCAGGGTCCTTACTGTAGGTCCCTGAACACCAGAAAGTGTTCTCCTTATAGGGCCGTGTGAGACCAGAAGACAACTCATGTGGTGCTAGCTGTCATTCTGAGGTCAGGGCATGGGCACATGTGGAAGAGAATAGGGAGCGTGTCAGCCCCTCAGAGGCTTCTAGTATCAGGATCACTCCAGTCTCCAAGCCTGGATGATCCTGGCTGTCCTGAGCCTCCTACCTACTCACAGGTCTGTGCGGTAGGAGCAGGACCTATGCCTGCAGGCCAGCTGCTGTGAGCTGCAGCACAGGGTTCCTGTGTTTACCAGTCAGCGCCTTGTCCAGCACCCTCCTGGTTGGAAGCTCTGGGTCCTGACTGGGGTCGGTAGGGTAGAATTGGTTGGGGTGGATAGGTATAGGCCAGTTTTGAGGGTGTTCATGGCAGACAGAAGGTAGTTGAGCAGGGCTGGGTGACAGATCATTCTGCCCTCAGTCGGACACAGCTCACTCCTCAGGCTAGAGATGCGGGGAGGATTTGGTGTGGGGTCCAGGACTGTGGGGGAAGGTGCACTCCCTAGGTGGCTACAGTGGAGCCATCACTACTAAGGGCCCCAAAGGGGAGGGAAGACAGGCAGATGACAGCTGCTGAGGGGCCAGTGGGGAGGGCTTGACAGTCCTTCAGCGTCTGGTCAAGGGGCATCAAGGGGTGCAGCCAACTATAGAGATCAGCCTCTGTGGGAGGAACCAGAGGTCCTTTGGGAAGAACGACTGCACAACTGTCTCTTTAATGCATTCTACACAGACTGGGAAACTCAGCAAAGGTGCAGAGATTGGGTCATACTAACAGGAGTCCCTCAGCTCTGGGGTTCAGGAGTGGGCATGGATTAGAGATTTCAGACAGCTCTGCTCTCAGAACTGAACAGATTTGTCATACCATGGGCTGGGTTTCTCCTGAATTGCCCTCTTAGACCCACCCCATACAGAACACAGCTTCCTGCTAACTCACTCAGTTCATCAGTGAGACCTAATACAGCCTCATCCCTGGCCCTGGGACCCAGGCTTTATGATTAGCATGTCAGGCATTCAAGGGCCCTTCCAGATATGTGACCTCTGTCTAGCCTTTTGGCCCCTCTAAGATCAGGTTTGTATGGAAATAAGGTAGACATTAATGCCTCCTGGTTTGGGTCAGCTGGTAACCATCCCTCCTTTGTTCATCTCTCCTGTCATCTGAGAAGGCTGTGCAAGAGAGTATGGAGTTTTCACTCAAACCTCCAGATCCATTCATATTATCTAGTTCAGACAGGAGATCCTTTGCTGCTGTGCCTGGTCCTGGGCTGACAGGGACATTGTTTGACCTCCTTAGATGGTTGCTACTTTCACAGGCTCCGGGAGGCTTGTTTCTATTCTGCAGAACCAGACTTATAGTAGCTTTTCTGGGACCCTCAGTCCCTTGTTGCCCTCCTAGGGAGGGATGGCAAAGGGAAGGACATGTCCCTAATGCACACATTTCAGGCCAGGACAGTGCAAGAGGAGACTAGGAAGCCTGAAAGTCCTACAGCAAATCTGTGCCTGTGTCCCAAATATTGCTCCAATGTGATCTTTCCTGGCATTCTGGATGGGCAGCTAAGAATGTGGCCCCAGTGCTAGGGTCACTGGTCTACCATCTGCTCTCACAGTGGAGGGTGGCTGTCTCCCCAAGAGGTCTGAGAGGACTCTTCTAGCCTGCTAATGGCACCATTCTCTTCTGACCCATTTCAGACAGGAATACAGAAGTCAGGAGCATTTAGACGGACCTATAGACCAGTGGCCTCCCCAGGACTACCTTTGTCCACAGGCACTGCTTCTTCCAGAAGGTCCCACAATATATCCAACCTCGGGACTGCATAAGGTGTCTTTCCTTCGGGTATCTCTACAACCTCCTCTGCCCAACTTTGGTGCATATTAAGCTATAATTAATTTGCTCTCTCATCTCTTATTCATCAAAACCATACACAGCAGCAATTGAGGCCAGCACAGTAAAGGGGCCCACCCCCTGGGAGTATCTCCAAGAATCCCATTGGGTATGCCCATGTCCCATGTCTCCAACCTTCACACAAAGCAGGGGCCTTTCCCCACAGGATAGCTGCATCTACATTTTCTCCTGCCTCCCAGAGTGAAAGGTGAGTTGTCAGGGCTCCCTAGTGGTCACTGATGGTGAATCCATTATCCTCTTCCAGAGAGTGCTCCCAGGTTGGTGAACTCTGGGTACCAGTAGGGATGGGGCTGGGATGAGTAGGACATTTCTAGTTCCTTGAAAAGTCTGATGCAAGGGCAAAGTTCTGGAACTGATGTCCCCAGGCTTCGCTCAAGTTACCAATGCTTAATTTATGTCCCTCCTCTATCCCTGCAAGCAATATTAATCCTTCCAAAGCCATCCATCCAGCAGCAAAAATAGGAGCTACTGGTCACACCAAGAGCCCATGGGCATGATCAAAACTGGAAGCACCTGGTGAAGGGACCCATGAGTGCCCAGTGGGACTGGGAAGGCAGGCCCAGACATGGCCACAGCTACTAACTGAAGTGTATAGAAGTGGAGGTCAGGGTGGGCGTTGCAGACTCATCCTGTGGCCACGGTGAAAGGGCTTCTGCTGGGCTGACTCGGGCTTTATGTTCAGCCTTGCTCATCCAAGGGCTCCTGGGAACTGTGAGCCCCTCTCTGGGCTGACATAATCCACAGGGCATACATGTTTATTCTATTTCCTAGATATGAGGGCAGAGAAGGGCCAGGACAACTCAGAGCTCCCACCCAAAGGCACTGTGGATCACATTCTTCCCCTCACTGCTTTCATCTGTTCTTGTGCTCAATCATCTAATCACTAAATAAACACTCTGAGAGCCTGACTCCAGAAACTTTCATACCTTTTCTGGACTCTTACTCCCCTCTCCTTTATAGAATATAGGTGGAAAAGCTGAGTTCCTCTCTTGTTCTGGGTCGCTCAGCTAATGATCCCAAAAATTATAGGTGCATTCATAACACGTAGTCATCCAAAAACCCACAGGGAGTAAAGCATCAATGGAGCAGGCAATTGGGACAGAGCCTACCTGACACTTTCCTTGCATTCCACATTCTGCCAGAGTGGCTTAGCCAAGTCCTTGGGAGCTCTGATCCCACCAGGTGACTCTGCACCCTGAGACCCACCAGAGAACAGCGCAGGGCAGGAGTTAGCAGAGACTTCACTCCATGGCTGAGCTTATCCTGGATTGAGCCTGATCTGACCCCTGCCCAGGGAGAGAGTAGGGCAGGCACAGGACCTGGCTTTGCGTTGAGATAGAGATCTCTGTGGCCATCCTGGGGACTGGGGTCCTGAGCTGGGACTCATTGGCCATGGGTCTGGTCTCTGACTTTTTGAATGGGGCATGTTTGCAGTGTTGGTATGAGGCAAGGTTTCTGAAGTGGCTGCAACAGCAGGCGGGCCTCTGAGACAGGGGTATTTTTAGGCAAGATTCCTGCTGACAGTCCAGGCTGGCTGAGATTTGCTGCTAGTCTCGGAGGCACATCTGTCAACCTGTGTCAAGACACAGGGGTCTGCTTGCCCCAGACAAGCCCTGCTTGGGGTTCCCTCCCCTAGCCCATCTAGCCTTAGCCTGGCCTGGCAGTTGGTTTCTCCCAGGTGAGTCTCTTCTAGGAATTTGACCAAGCCTAGACCTTAGGGGTGTAGCTGAGAACAGATAGTGGGGAGACCGGGACATAGAGCCATAGACTGCCTGTGTCCAGATCTTGCGTTCCCAGCCACGACTCTTGGTTGGTCAGCCTGAGGGTGGGGTTTCTGGTTCCAAGTTCTGAGCTCCTGGCTTCAGGCTGAGTATGTGCAGGTTCAACCTGAGAAATGACTGTTGCTTCCTCCTACCTGCCTACAGACATCCTCCGGATTGGGTGGTTGGTAGAGTGGCCACCGTCATCTGTCCCCAGACTCTGCTCCTTTCCTGGACACCGCTGCCTAAAGTTGCCACCTACTCTGGCCGCTTGTCCTTTCTGGCCCATTTTTCAGTAACAGGTTGGCTCTGCCCATGTGCGCAGGAACAGAAGGGCCCACACCTCGGCTAGGACCACATCCCCTTCAACAGTTAAGTGATAACACTCAGGGAGAGGGTCATTCCCGGTGCGCCACTCCCCTAAAACATCCCCTGCCAAAGCCAGAGGGCAGAACCACCGCCGGACCGAGGATAGCACCGGGCCTGCGCACTCTGCCTGAGGGGGGCGTCGCCGGGCTGGAGGCCTGCAGACTTCCGCCTAAAAGAAACCGGGGACCTGTGCTCTTTACCAGCCGCTGCTTTTTCACGGCATGACACGAGATCCTGCCAGGGCATTTCTGAAGTTCACGTGAAAAAACAAGCAAGCACAGAAACCCAGGAAATTAAAAATGATCGTAAGTAAGCTTTCTGAGGAAAGATTGGACCTGTGGGATCCTAAAATATATTCTAAAAACACAATAATTAATACAGCCCACAGACTGGGGAGGAGAAAAAAAGACAGTCCAGAAAGAGCCTCCAATGCAAGTATGAGAAGGGGATAGGTCAAATCCAGCAGGAAAAAAATGGATTATTCAATAAAAAGTCAAAATAAGTAGTAAATACCTGGTTTTAGGACAACTAAGTAGACATTTAGGAAAACTTTGAATCCTCCCTGTCTCTTTGACACTAAAATAAGTTCCAGTGGATCAAAGATTTAAAAAGTAAAAATAACATCATAAAACTACTAGAAAAATAAACTCTAATCTTGAATCATTCTAAGAATTATACAAGACCTAGAAGCCATAAAATAAAAGATAGATATATTCACCCTCGTAAAAATAAGAGAAAGACGCATGAGGAGGCAAACAAAATAAAAGCCAGACAATAAGCTTTGTGAATAGTGGCAACTTATCTCACAAGAATTATTTATTGTATATTGTGAATTCTTACGAATTAGTAGGAAAACAACCAATGATCTAAGAGAAAAATGGGTGAAGACATGAAATTAGCCTATCAGAACAGGTTCAGCTTCACTTGAAATGAGAAAAATGCAAATTTAAGTTGCAATGAGATAAATAGGGGGAGATCCAGGTGGGAGATTCTCTCTGGTGAGAGGGACACCCACAGGCACAGCTGGAGTGGGGAACAGAGGAGCACGTCTGCAGTTGGGCCTGGGTGTGTTGGGTGTTTGGTATGGAATGGGAGGAAGATGTTTCATTGTGCTTTTATTCCACTTCATAGGCTTATAGGCAGGGGATTCAGTGAAAATGGAAACTAAAGTGTTATGATAAAATTATCAAATGATACCATCCCCCCCTGACTGCTACCATCGACACAGCAGTGGGCAGGGGCTCTCCCAGCGATCCCACCAGCCTGGAGCTGCGGTGAGTTTCAATATTAAGTATGCCCTCTTTGTCTTCATTAGTGCTGTGTTGGCAGATACCTGCTTTAATTAGTCTCTTGTCTTGTTTCTAGGAGCAGTGCCAGGTTCAACCCCACCTGCCCCCAACCCCTGCTCAGTCTCCCTGCCTCTGACCTCAAGCTCCACTGATCCTCCTCATGGTATTCAGTTAGCTTCTTCCACATTGCTCTAGCACACCTCAACTGTCCTCATGTTTGTAGGCAGCCAGCAAAATCAAGGCCTCCCACAAGCTGGCCACATATCCCTGGGTAGTCTCTTAGGCCCCCAGCCTTGGTTTTCTTGATTATGAAATGGTGGTGAGGTCTATTGCATAGAACAACAACCCTGAGGAGACCTGGAATGTGTGTCGGGGAACAGGTTCCTGAGTTTGCAGGGCTGGGGCATGTCCATCTGGGAGGTGCAGAGACACCAATAGGGTAAGCCGAAAGGAGTGCTTAGAGGAAGAGGAGCCAGATTGCTGGTCCCTGAGTGCCTGCATGGAGGGGAGGGGTGCCAAGGCAGCTGTCTGCTCTGCAGAGATCCACCTGCCAACTCCTCATCTATTCACATTTGAAGGAGAGTGCCTGATAGGTCTGACCTCTGGGCAGCTCCTGGACTGAGCTTTAGGAACCAGAGCAAAGCTCTTACTGAAGCTTTTGGGTCTTCTCTGCCCCATAACTTACCAGTTCATCTTGTCCTGGCAGAGCTTTGTATGGAAAAGTTCAATTTTTCAACTGAGATTGACCTGGAAGTAGAAGGATGGTGGTGGTTGGGGAGAGAAAAGGCAGTGAGTGTACCGAAGGAGTGAGTTGCGGGGGTCTCGTGAGATGAGAATGAGGGAGGCACCTCTAAAAGTCACTCCACCTGCCAGGTTAGGAAACACTGCCTTCATGTCTCTTGGAGAGCAGGCTGTACCCATGGGCCCTGCCCCACCAAGGCCCTGTAAGAGGGACACCCTGTCTGAGGGACCCATACTCCTGGAAGAGGGGAGTCCAGCAACAACAGTATTGGCCACAGCCAAAAGCAGGAGAAAGTGTATGCTTCTTGCCCGTTGAATGCTGAGCATGGTTATGGATGTGACAGCAGCCTGGGTCCAGGTCCCAGATAAGAGAATGAGTCCAGATTGGTCGCTATGGTACATCAGGAATAAGGAGTGGAGGAAGGAGGGTGACAACCAGACATTTGGTGGGTCATTCTCCACTTTGTTCAGGCCTGCGTCCCAGAGAAGCTTTTGAATGCCTGGGGGGACTAGAAGAGGGCTGGGGGCATCGTGGGGAGGCAGTAGCTGGAGGCTCAGCTCACTAACCATACTCTGTGCACCCGCGTTCTTGGGATGCAAGTAAGGTAGATGTTATAGCTGAAAAAGGACATCAGGTAAAAGCTAAGAAAATAGGAACAAAACATGATCATTGATAAGACCATAGCAACATAAATTCATCAACTGTAATATCAATCCCATACTAAGGTGAGACATTAACAGGGAACACAGGATGTTTGGTACATGGGGATTCTATGAACTATCTTCTCTACTTTTCTGTAAATAAATAAAGTTTATTTTTAACAAGATGTGGGTTTTTGTCCTTTTTTTTTAAAGCAAAAATCTGGGTTATACAGAACCTCACAATGGTGACCAGGGTCATCACTCTGTACTCTTCCATTTTTTACCCAGCCAAACTCAGTCCTGTGCTGTCCTCCTCTCACACATGCTCTTCCCTGGAACATCCTTTGAGTTGGTCTTCCCAGTGACGTATACCTGGTGGGCTTTTTCCATCCATCTACCCCACTCTTTTGGACATGGCAGTGGGTTCAGAGTTCGACACTGCAGAGGACACCCAGCAGCTAGGACCCAGTCTGGTCCCATAGGCTTAAATTAGCCCCCCTCATAATACCCCCACCATGATGTGTAGATGGAAGATGGAGGATGTGGCCCTATCTGAGCTCCCAGGAGGTAGGGTAGTGGACTCAGGGTAGGTGGCCTCAAACCCAGCTGGCCCTCTCCTGTAAGGCTTTGGTAGACCTCCCAATCTTTCCAGCCTCTTTCTGTTTCTTCAGCAGAAGATGGTAGAGGACACCCAAGCTGAAGACAGGCTGAGTGCAAAGCTTTGTACCATAGCCCTAACCTTTCCTGGAAGAATGGCATCATGGCTGCCGGCAGGGGCTCCCTTTATAGAGCACATATCATTTAACCCCTCAGAGCATGGGAGTGGGTGGAAAGCGACATGTGGACCATGGTGCCCAAAGGGAAAGGCAGGCTCTGCCTGCTGCAGGGGTTTCCTCTACTGGGCTTTCAGAACCCAAATTAGCCCAGATATATCTGATCTCATCTCTGGGAGCAACTGAGAATGGAGTTGGGGCGGGCCCAATTCTGTGAATAACTCTCTTTGTGCCTGTCCATCAGCCAGAGGGCCACAGTTAGTCCCAGGCTTCTCTCTTCCACACACACCCTGGCTTGGCTTGGACCATTTGGGTTGCTATAACAAAATGCCACAGACTGGGAGGCCTATAAACAAAGTAAACTTCTTTCTCACAACTCTGGAAGCTGGATGTCTAAGATCAGTGTCAGTGGGGCTGAGTGAGGGCCCTCTTTCTGAGTGCAGACTTCTGTGTCCTCACATGGTGGAAGGTCTGGGGGAACTCCTTGGGCTCTCTCTCTGTCTCTCTCTCTCTCTGTAAAGGAAATATGCAGGTAGGAATGAAAGTTAGCAGAGATAGGCAGACAGAAGGAGAGAGGAGGAAGAAGCACTTTATCACTTTATTTTATTTAGTTGTGCATCTTGGTTTTTCCCCTCACAGCCCTGGATTGTGAACTGGAATCTTATGTAGACTGTGCTGGCTGAAGGTGACTGACCAAACTGTTACTCCACCAGGGCACACCTGGAGCCTCTTTTATGAGGGCACTAATTCCATTTAGGAGGGCTGTACCTCCACTTAATCACTACCCAAAGGTTTCACCTCCTAATACTATCATTTTGAGGGGGTTCGGATACCAACATATGACTCTTGGGACCTTGTATTTTGACTATAGCAGAACCCGATGGGCAGGGGCAAAGGTGCCCATTGACCTCAGGCTGGAGAGTGGGACTGACATACATTCTTTCTCCTTACATAGCCCTGAAGACCCACTAAGTCCTGCTTGGGAGCCTGGAGTCTTGGTACAGCCCTGCACACACGTATCCACTAAAACCTCCCAGATTTGGATCCAAGAAACTAGTGGGAAGAATCTAGAGAAGATTGTGATGTTCTCTCTGCAAAGATTAGGCCTAACTGTGTCAACAGAAAATAAGACTTGCATTATTTTAGAGCTTCTTTAGAGCCTAAAGGGGTGTAACATCTCTGCCTGGTCATTAGTTATCTTCTATTGAAAAGTGACCATCCCAGCAAACTTCCAGAAAAGAGAACCTGCTTCTGAGGGGTTAACATAAAATATGGAGGGTGGCCTAGATGTGAAAGCCCCCTGCTCCTGCAGTGGTACACACTGTTACCTGGCCTGGTCTGCACCACTATATTTGGTCCACGCCCCTTGTCAGTTCTGGGGACCATGACACCATCTGTCCAGCCTTTGAGGGGTGAGAGCTGCTCTGGATCAGGCTTCTCTGGTGGGATGGGGGTTCCAGCTAGGGAAGGTTGGTACAAAGCCTCAGAGCCAGCATGGGGCAAAAAGAGTTGTTTTGTCTCCCTGGCTCTTTCCTCTATCTATAAACTCACAGGGAAGTTCCTGATAGGCCAGCCTGCCCTGGGACTGGGGCAGGGGCAGGATCTGGGACTGGTGGCCCTTACCAGAGTCCTTTGATTGGAAGGCGGGGGCCAGGAGTATCCTCTAAAGCAATGGGGTGTCCTATCATTGGTTATTAAGGAAATGCGAATGAAAACAACAATGAGATATCACCTTGTGTCTATGAGATTGGCTGTCATCCAAAACTACAAATGTTGGCAAGGATGCAGAGAAAAGGGAACACTTTCACACTGTTGGTGAAATTATAAATTGGTGCAACCTTATAGAAAACAATATGGAAAGGCCTCAAAAATTTTAGAATGGAAATCTTATATAACCCCATTATTCTACTTCTGGGTATTTATCCAAAAGACACAAAACCACTAATTTTCAGAGACCTATACCCCCATGTTTATTACAGCCCTATGCACAATAGCTAAGATCTGGAAACTTCCTATGCGCCCAACATCAGATGAATGGATAAAGAAGATGCGGTACATACGCACAATAGAATACTACATGGCTCCCTGAAAGATGAAATCCTGACATTTGTGACAACATGGATGAAACTAGAAGGGATTATACTAAGTGAAATAAGTCAGAAGGAGAAAGACAAATACAGGATGGTCTCACTCATGTGTATAATATAAATGAACGAAGCAAAAGAACAGACTAAACAAAAGCCAACACTTGGGCAATGACAACAGAAGTGAGGCTACCAGTAAGAAATGGGGTGAGGGGTGGGGCAAGTGGTGGTGACAATGGTGAAGGACTTTGGTAATTTGGTGGTGGGAAGGGTGAGTTGTCATGCATCTGAGGACTGGAAAACTCATACACGTGGGCTTATATTATTTTGTACATCAAAGTTACCTCAATAAATATTAACTGAAAAAAAAAAAGAAATGGAGTGTCCTATTCCTGGATAACCTAGGCTGTGTCTGTGAACATATGTTAAAGGGTGGAGGCTGCTTTCTTTATGCAAGAGAGGTAACTGAGGCTCGAAGTGGCCCCAGACATGTGGGAATACCACATGGAGCAGGCGATGGTTCCCAAATGGTTGCTTTTCTCTCTAACATGCCAGGGTGGATGGTAGCAGGTGACTACAACCGGAGAATTATGCTGTAGAATTTTCTTGTTGCATGAGACTGAGGAGATGATTAAAGGATGGATTATAGGGAGATAAAAAGTGTAAGTGGTACACAGGACATAGAAAGTAAGAGGACCTCAAAGATCCTGCTATGTTCTTTCCAGTGTGATTCAGAGACAGCCTGTATGCAGTCAAGGAGAGGACAGACTAGGTCTTGGATTAGGAGCCCTGTGCAACCCTCCCGTTGCCAGCCCCTGGTGGCCTGGTGCTGGAGACATGCAGGAAGGACAGCAACTCCCAGGCCCATGTCCTGGGCCTCGGGAGCCTCTAGCAGAGAACAGCCCACTGCATAGATGGTGTGATGGGCTTGTGGGCAAGGGGGTTGTGTCTAGAGTAATGCATCCATTGTGTGGCACACTGCACTCTCTGTGTGCCATCCACTGAGCCGGGCTGCAGGGAAACCAAAGGGAGCAAGGTCTTTTCAGGAATTGGCATGCCTTAGTTTACCTCATCATATTCAACTCTGAAAAAGTTTCCTGTAAAAGCACACCTGTTCCAGGGTGAGGCAGCCACCTGCACCTGCACCAGATAGAGAGGTAGTGGGTGTGCTGGTCCTGGCAGAGCTGGCTTTTAGCTGGACAGAAGGAATCTGTACCTGCTGGGCTCAGGCAACCATCCCAACCACCCCACCCCAGCCTGCCAAGAATGGAGAGAAGCCTTGAAGTGCCAGGTCTTTGAATTGCTATCTCCATGGCAACGTGTGGGCATAAAGGGCTGGGCCTGCATACAGGAGGCTGTGCAGGCTGGAAGGAGGAAGAGAATCTTTTATTTATGGGGAGAGAGCATTGGGGAGCTAGGCTGTGCTCACACCCACAGTCAGACTGAGATCTTGAGGCTGTGCCTCTACGACCTCTCAGCCAGGCCCCTGAGCCAGCACCTGCAGGCACACCACTGCAGCCCTGAAGGGTAGAGCATGGGTAAATGGAAGGCAGGGCTGTGGCAAGAGTCGCATGTGCACCCAGACTGAAAAATAGCTCCAGAGGCCAATCTGAGGGAAATGAAGCCCCTTTCTCCACTGCACTCCATTCTCGTAGGGTACACACACTAGGGAAGGTGCAGGTAGTGAGGAACTATAACAGAACCAGATGTTGCAAAAATAGAACTTAGTTGGGGGATGACTTAGCAGGTACTAAGGAAAGTCCTCTCAGGAGAGGAGATCAGATGGAGCCAGACATCGATGAAGAACTGCCTGTGCAAAGGCCCTGAGGCAGGAAAGCCAGGAGTCTAGGGGTAGATCCTCCCATCCACTGAAGCTTGCCCCACACTCCTACCTGGTCAGACTCCACACTCTGACAGCAGGAATCTTGGGCTCCAGGATTCATTGGTCCTGCTTTGGGTATTGTCACAACCACTCTTGACTTCTAGCTGCCAACCCTACCTCCCCCAAACAGTGCTTAAACTCTTAGCCCTCTAAGTGCAAGAAATTACTAGTCTGCTACAAAGAATGGAACGCTGGCCCAGAGACATGGGGAGTAGAGCGGAAATCACCACTGTGGAGCAGAGATTTTAGCTCATTTAAAAAAAAAATTAAACCAGGTGCACCTTGGTGGCCTAGTGGACAAGGCCACCTGACATAGTCCACATACATGCCAAGGACTCAGATTTCACACCTGGGCCCTGGTGGGAACAAGATGAACTCTCTCTTCCTGCCTGCCTACTAGCCCTGGTTTCTGCCTGTACCTTTTCTGAAAAAACAAACATATCAAAGTGTCATAGCCCTGTGGTTGCTCCCCCAGACTCACCATGCGATAGACCCTCACTTCTCCTAGCCAGCATACCCCATCTCTTTCCCTTGTAAAGGTCTAAATTGGGACATAGTTCATGAAATTGGGGAAACTGCACTGGAAATTCAAAATATACAACACAGCACAAACGCTTTCTCCAGGATGATCACAGGGAGTGATCTGGAGAGTCCCTACCCCCAGGGCCCTTAGATTTTAGTGAGGCAGCAAATTAGGTGGTTGGCGGTCATTGTGCTCCCTCCACCCAAGATCTGGTGATAGTGTACCTGGGAGTTTGCAAGCCTTTGGGAGAGGCAGAGTCCCAAGATCCACAAAGCCCATCTGAGCTTACCTTCCCTCCACAATGTCCCCTCAGCTCCAGTCCCTATGAGTGCTGACCTCAGGGTCATCTTGGACACCTGGGGCTATTTCTCCTACAGCATTTGGAGACAACACCTCTTTGCTCTCACCTCTGTCCTGAGCTCTCTGAGTCTCTGCTCTTGGCAATCTGGGCCGGTTTGGTCTCCAACATATTCAACTTTGGGGTCTGAGTCCTGAGGCAGCAGAAGGGAAGTCTCCAAAGAACAAAGCAGGACTGAGGAAAAAGGGAGGAGAGAAATTGGCAGATGGTAAGGGGATGTGGGTTGGGCTGAGAAAGGAGAGCAGAGTAAAGGGGTGGGGGACAGCTGGCTGGCCATTCTCTAAGTGGTCACCATGTCTGGAACAGACCCTGGGTCCTTCATTCCAAAGTTGGGATCCTCCAACCAGGAAGCCTGAATGACTTTCTCCAAACTCTCCCAACTCCTGCTCCCACCATGGGGCCTCCAGCCCGGACATGCCCTGACTCTTCCTGATGCTCAGAAAAAAGACTTGTGGCTGCCACATGCTTCCATTGGTTTCTGTCGACCCTTTTTTGAGTCCCCACTGAGGTTTTCTCTTGATATACCTCATCCTCATCAACTCCACTGTAGAACTGAGAAAATCAAATGACAGAGAAACACATTTGGGGTCAAACAGCTAGAAGAGGAAGAGACAAGGCTCAGGCCAGGTAGGCCTGGGGGCCGTCTTCCTGGGACCACCAATGATGGGACAAATGGTGGGACCCAGCCCACCCACAGATATGATCAATGCCGCCCAGGCTCTGCTGTGCCACTGGTCTTCTGTGTGGCCAGACTCCCGCAGCACAGTCTTGGGTTCCCATATGCCTCCCTCCTCAAGCTGCTGCTAATGGACCACTGGTGTGGGTATGCCTTCCTCATCCTCCTGAAACCATTCTGCCTTGGGACGCCCTCAATGGCTGGGAAGTGTGGCCCCTGAAATCCGCATCTTCAGGCGCATGAGGCTGCACCAACTAGAGACCTCAGTGCCCATTTGAAAGCTGAACCAGTAAGTGCCATGGAGGTGGGTGTAGTGGGGACCACTGCTGAGGAGAATGGAGACAAGGAGGTTCAGGAAATGCAGTGATAGAATGTGATAGGGAAATTGAATTGTCCCTGCATCAGTTTTAATAAGTAAAAAAAAACAAATACCTAACCAAACCAAGAAGTCTCCAGGGACAGAGGGATACACAGACCAGCTGGGTCAATGGCAGTGTTCCCTTACCCCACGAAAGCAGAGCCAGTTAGGATGTCTCTGTCCCATAGGGCAGAGGCCTGTGGCAGCACCTCTATTCAATCTTTCATAAATGGAAAGTTGCTTCTTTTAATCATCAAGCCCTTTCTTTAAAAATTGCCCCTGTCCTTGAAAACTCTGTCCTTTCAGTGAGGAGCAAGATGTCCCCAGCACAGCAGGCCCATTTCTCACCCCATGGAGCTGCCTTTCAGGGACAGTGCCAAAATCAAGACACCCTGCCAGCTGATGTGAAGCCTGTGGTCACCAGGGCAAGAGACCTGGGAGAATCTCAGGGAGATCTGAGCTCATTTGCCAGTTGGGCTGTCACTGGGTACCCTGGGTGGGGTCAGTCTCAATGCTTTGATGATGGAAGCAAACTTTGGTATTACTGTTGGTTCCTAGAGGAAGCTCAGGGATTTCACCAGCGACCCACCAGATCATAGACTCCACACACGCAATACACCCTGGGCCTGACCTATCTTCCCGGTGTTCCCATGTCAAGTAGGGGCTGTAGATTCTTGGTTTGAGCTCGGGTGGCTGCAGGCCCCTGAGGATGAGGGTGTGAAACCAGGTGGGGAGAATGGGCAGGGCTGGGGCCTCCTAGAGCTCCTGATCATGGGTACTAGAGAGGTTACCAGACCCAGGGTGGTGAGGTGGGGTTGGGGAGATGGCAGAAAATGCAATCAGAGTCCAGACCTGAGGGTCCTGGTTGAGAGTATTCTCCTGGGCACAATGGCCTGAAGGGAGTGTTCCCTTCACCCATGTACCCCTCCAGAGTGGGCATCCCCATTGGTCAGCCGTTGGGGTCTACAGGCAGGCATCTCTGGAGCTTATTGTGGGCCAGTTTAAGTGTTCTGAAGCCAGCATCACTCAGCCAGTTCCTCATCTGCTTCCAGATATGGAGGACCTGGAGTGGAGCTATGGGGAGCCAATTATCCCCAAGGTAAGCCGATTGCAGATAATTGGAAAGACAGGCTTTAACCAGGCAGGCTTCTGGAGCCAGGTGCTGGGGTGCATGTGCCTGTGAACCTGGGGCTGGGTGGCTTGAAGTGCCCCAGTTAATTGGGAACCCTGCACACTGCCTCAGGCTGAGGGATGGGCCTTGGGACCTGGAGGTGAAATCAGTGCCTCTTTCCCCAGAAACTTCCTCTCTTCCTGGCTGAGCAATTAGGAGAGCTCACATGACCTCCAGGGGCTCCTCCTCAGTAGAGGGTGTACTTGCATACTACCCTGCTGGCCACTGGGCAATGGAAAAGAAGAAAACATCTTTTCCTGCATACCTCAGTGTACTTTAAATATTTAAAGGTGACCTGACTACCCCAATTCAAGGTGGGTGTGAGGGATAAAGAATGAGTGAACTGACCAGGGAGGTGTGGAGGAGACAGAGCCACATGGTGACACATAGTTGGGTCTCAGGCACCCTTCAGACAAAGGCAGTGAGGGTGAATGCGTTGTAGCAGCAGATCGTCTGACACGTGGCCATAGTGTAAAGAAGCTTTGGGCTGGGATGGGGCAAGGTGGGGCAGATAGACCCAAGAAGAGTGAGCTTTTGACTCCAAGGAACAGAAAACCCACTGCAAACTGGGTGGAATGGTGATGGGAACTCTTGAGCTCATGTAACTGGAAAGATGTGGAGCAGGGCGGACTTCAGGTGCTGCTTCATCAGAGACCAGCCCTGCCCCTTGAGTTTCCTCAGCTGCTTTCGCTCTGGGCAGCTCTCAGTCAGCACCGTACATTGCAGTCACATAACTGCCACCCTAGGCTCCACCCTAATTGCACTAACCTGTATCATCACCTTGCCAGGGCAGGCCACAGTGACCTGACTGGCATGGGTTCTGAACCAGCTGCTGTGGCAGATAAATCTGTGCTGACAACCAGCTAGTCAGACCCCAGTCCTCTCAGGGAGAGAGGGCCAGGGGCTGCCAGGTCCCAGTAGATGCAAGTGTGCAAGTGGAATGGAACTTGTGTCTGGGTGTGGGGGGCAGGGCTGAAGTTTGGGGGACCACACAGCTGGGGTTGATTGTAATTGTAACAGGAGGCCCTGGGGGTTTCTGAGTTGTGGGGAGGGGGTCAGGGCGGTTAGGAGCCAGTCGAGTGGAGTGGGGGAGGAAGCTGGGGGTGGCGATGTCCCTAGGTCCAGTTTATTGGAAGAGGAGGGCAGGGTCAGGGCTCCTTGAAGGCAAGTCAGGTGTGTGAGGGCAATAGTAGGAGTCGGGCACAGAGGGAGGGTCCAAGGAATGACTGGGTTGGAGAAAGGACTGTGGACCTCACTGCCAGCAAAGAGAGGGTAAGGTCCCAGACTAGCAATGGGAAGAGGGGAAGAGCTTGAGGTTCTGGTGGCAAATTGCAGAACACTACCCCTGGGGCTAAGGGAGCTGACCAAGTTGAATCTAGGCTGGTGGGACAGAAATATAGAAGGTTCTGGAATTAGCAACTTTACATTAGAGGACTGATTATTAGCTCTCAAGATGCTGAGCCCAAGGGAGGCTCAAGTGGACCCTGCCCACAGTACCTCTGCTGAGATTCCCTCCAGAAGATGTACCCTGAGGATGCTTAAATCCCATTAATTCCATTAATAACAGCCAGGTCTTGGGGGCTGAGTCTCCCTTTGTGAAGTTGCTCCCTACCTATGGACCTTGCTCAGAGAGGCCACACATGTGCGTCCACAAACACTGGCCCACCTTCCCTGTGGGGGAACCCCTTTGGGATATGTGGTGCCACAGGGACATGAATATGCTTTTGGCCCTTGAGGTACATTCATCCTGAATGCTGCCCAGAAACTTCTGAAGCCTCACATTAACTGGGGTCTGGGAGTTCGTGAGAGTGACCCTGTGCTGGGTCAAGATAGTGTTCAAAAGAGTGGTGTGTGTGTGTGCGTGTGTGCGCGTGTGCACGTGTGCGTGTCTGTGCATGTGTGTGTGTGTATTGGAGGTGGGGTGCTGCATGGGACAGTGGAGAGCGGTATCAAACAACTTGTACACTGTACGAGGGGCAGAGAGACATAGCCCTGAGGACAGTGGCTGCCCTGGTGTGGGAGGAGTGTGTAAGAGGATGCTGACCTCTCTTTGCAGAGGCCAGTCCAGGAGGGTCCTGGAGATAAGACGAGGTTCCTAGAGTGGAGGGGTGGGATGAGGGGTGGGGAGCAGGGAGTTTGGCCAGGACAGCTCCATGGGCCTTTGCTGCCCTCTGCTGTCCGATACTGTCACTGCAGTCTTGGTCCCTCCAGAAGGTAACAGAAGTCAAGGCGGGTTGAAGTCCTGAGATTTGAGGGGGTTGGGAGCCTGTACCTACCCCTGTACCCACGTTCACTCCTGGTGGGCTTTCCATGGGGCACAGCAGGGGCAAACCTAACATGAAGAGAAACAGCTTCAGGAGGGTCTTCTGTATGGTCACCGTCAGGGGGACAGGAAACCTCAACCCAATTACCTTTCCCCATGGCTTCCCACCTCAGACCAAGAGGGCGCTAAGGAAGGTCTATGGACAGGTGTGTCACCTGCCTTCTGTCTCAGCTGCATGGGGCTCACTACCTAGACTCCCTCAGTGAAGCGCACTATGTGCCCAGAGCTCTGAACGTGAAAGAAAGAATTCTACCAACTTCAGTACCATGTTCCATGGAGTTTAAATTGGGCAGCACAGCCACAGGCCCCACACACAGGTGTGTGCTTAAAGTGCCATTTATGCTTGAGCAGGGCCAGCATCCACCTTGGTTCAGCCCACATGTGGCCTCATGGGCTCAGGAAAGCTATGACAGGGCTGAAAGTAGAGAGGGCTGGGAGTAGCAGGGACTACTCCCATGAGTAGGGGAGCCCACTGTCCGCTGAGCTCACTTTTTGCTGCATTGGACTTGGTCTGTGGGTTGTTCTGACTGTATCCAGTGACTTTGATGCTGACCCTGGTGCCCAGCCCCAGCAGGCACCCGATAACTGGTAATCACTGTCACAAAGTAACGACTGCTGTGCTTCATCCATGTCTGTGGGACCTGGCAGCCCTCTGAGGATGGGGCCTCCTGTGGAAGTGCTGCTCGGTGGAAACCATCTGCCTGCCTCTGGGCTCCCTAGTATCCTTCCCCCACAAATGAAAGGATGGTACATGGACAAATGAGCCTATCATGTACCAGAGACTTAGGCAAGATCATCACCTATGGGCATGGGGTCAGGTGAGGCACAGAGCAGAAAGCACTGTGACTCAAACTCCAGTTTGCTGAGACAGCCCATGCCCAGGACTTTGCTCCCAGCTTCCCCGGGCACCCTGACACTCCTGCCTCTCTGGGACATACCCAGAACCTGACTTGTTCTTTGAGAGGTGTCCCACATTGTTACTGGTCCTGATCCCAATCCACCTTCATTGGGTGCAAGTCATTCCTGCAGCGGCCCACACTCCTCACAGGCTACTGATGGAACAAGTGCTGAAGGTGTCTCTTGGCTTTCCTGAGGCCTCTGCACCCACCAAGCAGCCACAGTCATCATGGAACTGTCGGATGTCCTGAGAGCTCCTCCCAACATATCCCTGGCACTGTGACTCATCCTGAGCAGCCATCCAGGCCCTGGTGAGGACACAGACACTATGAGGGAACTTTAGGAGCATAGGAGTAGGAGCCAGCTGGGAGGAAATTTCCAGAAAGGAGGACAAAGGTGGTTGGTGATGGAAGACAAGGCCCAGTACACATTTGTAATGAAATAGGAACGTGGCTCCCAGGTAAAGCACAGAGGCCTTCGGCGCAGGGATCTCACCTGTGGGCTGGGTATGCACATGATCACACTTGCGGGACAGGGTGAGTGTGCTGTATGTGTGTGTGCATGGCTGCACAGATCTGCACATATATATCACAATGGGTGCACACATGTACTACACATGCAAAGAAAAAAGACTGGAGAGAGATACACTTGCATGTCACCCTGGATTTTCAGCCAGTTTTGTGTGTGACTCTCCCTCTGATTTGTCAGGTTGTCTACAAAGATCATGACGAACTCTACGATCAGAAAGGACAGGCACTCTTTCAGCTCACCACGTGGAGCTCCAGGCACACAAAGGCCTCTGAGAGGCTGAGTGAGATCTGGGTGATTCAGGTGAGGTTCCTGGAACCTGGGAGGGGTCAGAGTAGAAGCTCAAGTGGCACTGGGACTGGAGGCCTAGAGGATGCTGGAGTGTTTGAATGTGACTTTTCTCCATCAGCTGCCAGTCTCTAGAACCTCCCCGGGACCCCTAATGGCTGACGTCCTTATGGTCTGGAGGTAGGACTTTTCCACTGTGCTCCCACAGCCCTGCTGTGGCCCGTAGCACACACCCTGATCTCTCCATGACCACCTCTGGTCCACGGGGAACTCACTGGGGCTCACCGGGAATGGGTACCCTCACTTTCTAGGCTAAGTCCCAGAGGGGCATGAGACCCTCACCTCCACAGACTCCAGCTTTCCCTCAAACTTTAGTATCTGGGCAGTCAGGGGACACAATTCTTCTCTCCCCTGGCCTCCACAACATGTGTTCACACATTAGTCAGAGGAGGGAATCTGTGTGCTGCTCTGTGATAACAAAGTCTGTGGCTCACCTCTGTGGGGGACCGTGCAGAAATGTGGATAACCAGGGGCTTCAGTGGGTGTGCCTCACTGGAGGATGTGTGTGCTCTGCTAGGGACTGGGGAGGCCAAGGTCAATATTGCTCAGCACCTGGAAGTATGGTGTGTTCCTGCATCAAAGTCTGACTGAAGCCAGGAAGGAAAATGAATGTCAGGCTCAGGGATTAAGGGCAGATGCATGAGGTGGGGACAGTGACAGGGCTAGGTTGCCCAGCCAACCTGGGCTCCTGGATTCCTCTACTTTCAGGACTGTGGGAGGGATGGCAAATAAACAGCACCCAGGGAGCCCATCCACTGCTTCTGGATGTCCCTAGTGGGGTGGCTAGGCTCTTTGCCTACTTATCAGGAGCAGAACTGCTGACTGTGTACCAGGCCAGATCCCAGTCAGAAGCTGAAAAGCAATCAGACAGACCTGACTGAATAATCTCCTGGAAGTCTGATTGGCACTGATGATTCCACATTATAAAATAAGCTGTGTGGCACACTCTAGTGGAGTAGCAGTTGGGTCTGCCATCTTAAAAGGAGCACAGTTCATGTACATTCTAAGGACCTTGGTTTGCATCCCCCAGATCTGGGCAGAACAACCAGAGTTAACAACTAACTAAAAATAAAGTAAAGTGCAGTTTCCTCCTCTCTCTCCCTGCCAGCCTGCCTGCACCTTTCCTTTAAAAAAATAAAATAAGCTGTGGGTGATTTCACGGCATCATTACTTTTGTAAAAATGATAGCAATTCTTACAAAAGAACAATGTATACAAAAGCATTACCATAAAAAAAAAAAAAAAAACAAGTCATCCTGAGGACTGCCTCCCTCTATCACTGGCCCACTGTCCACTCTTTTCTATGGTTCTTCCCTCACTGCGATCCAGGGCCATGTGGCCACGGGGCTGACACCCACATAGTGCTCATCTTACCATCATATGGATGCCATACAGGGCTCTGAGCCCATAAACCCCTGTGGTGATATTTAGGGATGTCCAGAGCCTTCCTTAGCAAGGGGTTCAGGTGGAGACCGCAGTCCAAGAGCTTGCCCTGGACCCAGTGTATCAGGCCTGCTCTGCTCCTGCCCTGAGTGACCCCCATCAAGGCCTGGGCTGAAATGCTTCCCATGCAGGCCAAAGAGATGACCTGCAAGAAGGCTGAGGCCCCAAGAGGCACTTGGGCAATAGTAGGTTTGGGAGTTTTTATTTGCAATGATGTATCCCCCTTCTGTCCCTGTCTCTCCAACCATCTCACTGACCCTGGTGGCTGCTACTGGTTATCGATGTTCTGATGTACCTGCTTGGTTGGGGCAGGCAGGGCTGCCCTCAACCTCCTTCTATTCCCAGCCCCCTATGAGAGGCTGTGATTTGGCGCTCCAAGTTCTGGAGCTGGGACTGATAAAAGCTTGATTGGTATGGAGGGCAAGCTAGTCCTCTACTGTTGGAGGCAGCTGAGGGGGCATAGGGGCACCCATCTCTGCCTGGGGTGCCCTTATGCCTTTCAAAATGTGCCAACAGCTATTCCTGGCAAAGTGGAAATTGACTCTTGGAGTTTACTGTGAAATGCAATTTTTTTGTTTCTCTTCATCTTTGGTCGACATCTTCCAGGCCAGCCTTGTGTGGGCAGGCACAATCAGAAGTAGGGTATCCTCTCTGGGCATAGGGCCCTATCGCGCTGGTTTCTCCCATCCTGCCTTAGTCTAACCTGAGTGAATGAGCTCAGCATCTTGTGTCAGCACACCCTGAAGCCCCACACCAGGTAACTACTGCTGACTTTGGCTTCAGTGTGAGATCACAGGTTTCCTTGGAGCAAATGCTGTAAATTTGAGCCTTTAGCTATTGTTACTAACAGCTCTGGTGAGATACAACTCATATGCCATATAACTCACCATTTCAAGAGTACAATAGAATGGTTCCTAATAAGGTCACAATGTTGAGAAAACAGTACCACTATCCAGCTCCAGAACATTTTCATACCTAAACTCCATACCCATCAGTGGTCATTCCCTATTCCTCTAATCTCCCCATCTCCAGAAAATCATTACTCTCCTTCATATGCATGTTTTATGCCTGGCTTCTTTCATTTAGGTTAATGTTTTCTAGGCTAATCCATGTTTTAGCATACAATAATACTTTACTCCTTTTGATGGTCAAATAATCCTCCTCAGGGTGTGAGTACGGTGGTTTGTTTCTCCATTCATCCAGCAATGGGCACTTGAGTTGCTTTTGCCTTTTGACTGTTGTGAAAAATTGCTATGATCCAGGATCACTTGCTCCCCTTAGCTTCTTGATTCCTTAGGTTCTTACCCCTGGGCTGGGGAATAAGGAATAGTAGCTCCCTATTTTAGTCATTCTGCTAAAGGTGTAAATTCACTGAAATGGACCATCTCTTCATCAGATGATAAGTGGTCACTTATGGTCCAGAGTTTCAAAATAGTTGTTTATGACAACTCTTTGTTCAATTGTTTTCTAGTGGAGTGGATTTCTAGAAGTTCCTTCTCCACTGTGTTCATCACTGTCAACCTTGAATCCTTTGCTTTTGAACCAGAGTCTGCTGCATGAATGTTTTACTATGAGAAGTGAAGTGAGGACCCCAGTGTGACATTTCCACCCACATAAGGCAGGACTGAATCAGTGACTGGGATGCTGGTGACAGGTTGGACCCCTGAAAAACAAGGACATCTCGTCTGTGAATGCTCCCTTGACCTTGTCAGGTATGTTTGACTTAGAATCCACTGTGGTGGTATTTCCTGAGTAATGCTTGACAAATGTCAGGGTAGAAGTGGATGGGACAGTTAGCTCGTGTGCTGACTCGGTCTTCTCCATCTGTGTGATAGGAATGGTTGATAGCCTTCTCCATGATCAGTACAGTGAAAGGTGGCATAGCCAGTGGTGCCTCAGGTGCACTGTTCCTTCTAACTCATGGTGCCTGGATAAGGGCTGGCAGCTGGGAACCTGGGTCTAAACCTGGTAACCAGGTTCAGACACTTGGGAGAAATCAGTACAGACCTTGCAGAGAAGAACAGGTGGTATCAATGGGTGTCTGCTTGGAAAACAGCTGTTAGAGTGTTGGGTAAGTGCTCAATGTGGGCCAAGGTGATTGATTCAGTGGGTAGGGTAGGGAATGAATCTCTAACCCACAGTCACCATCTGGGGTCAACTTCCCATATTAAACACGTTTCTTCCTTCCTTCCATAAACACACACTGAGGAGGCAGTATGGGGCGGGCACAGCAGGTGGCTGGGGTGTAGTGGTCAAGGCCAACAACAGTAAGTGCAAGGAGAGGGAGTAGTGACCAAGCTGGTGTCCAGCCAGAGACCAACCACCCAGGCTGAGACAGAGACAGAAGGAGGTTAGGGTGCAGAAGGGAGGAACAGATGCCTAAGAAAAGCATGGGGATCAACTTCCAGATGGTGACTTGGTAGGGAGGAGACTTGGTTGCTCCCCATAGACACCTAAAAAAAATCACCTATTTTCCAGAGAAACACCAAGAAATGACTGACACTTTAGCTGGAGATGGAATGGCCATCCTGACAACGAATGGTGGGTGAGGGCATCTGGTGTGGTGCATAGGTAAACTGTACATTTGGGACTTGGCATAGGAGTTGCTGCATTGTGGTTGGACCCCTGCAAAACAAGGACATCTCATCTTGCAGAGCTGAGGCAGGATGCGAGGTAACTTGGGACCAGCTGTGGAGGCAATGAGGAAGATGCCTAGTGGGGCTGGGATGCAGAAACGGGGAAGATTGACTTGGCACAGGGTGGAAGGAGAGCCAGCACATGGGTAACTGAAGTGGAGCCCATGTGGTGAAATCGTGCTGAGTGCCGCCAATTTCTTCAAAGAAATTCCCACCTCCACCATCCCCCAAAACCATTTCGTTCTGGAGCCTCAGGGTCCACCCACAGAATATCCTGACCTCTGGATATTTCACCCATCAGATATCCCACCCAGTGCATATCCAACCCCCAGGATTATAGGAGGAAGGTAGTCTCCCTTATGGGACCAAACCTTAACGCTACCTTGTGGTTAGAGGTAGAACTGCAGCCTGATAGCCAATTCTGGCCAAGCAGTAAGGTGATCACCTTACACAATGCCATCACTGCAGGGAACCTGAACCCTCAGAAATATAAACAGAATGCTGAATAGAGCAAAGGCACAGAGAAATACACACAAAATGATGGATCAAATAAAAAACACAGGGGAAAATCTGAATATAGCAGACTTATGCAAATCACCTGAAGATGAATTTCAGGTAACAGTGATTAACATACTCATGGGAATCCAGAAAACAGTAGAGGAAGTAAAAGAGAACATCAAGATTGAAAGTGAATGAAACAAAACATCAGAGATGTAAAGAATACAATAGCTGAACTAAATAACCCAATAGAGGGACTCACAGTGGGATGGGTGCAGCTTCCAATAGAATCAGCAATCTGGACAATAGGGCAGAGGAAATCAATCAGGCAAATCAGCAAAGAGATAAAAAATGCAAAGAAATGAAGACAGCATTAGAGACCTTTGGGATAACATCAAAAGGAATAACATTCACATCATGGTGGTCTCAGAAGAAGAGAGAGAAAGTGGGGCAGAAGCCATATTTGAAGAAATAATATATGGGAACTTCTGCAATCTGAAGAATGAAGTAAGCCTCCAGGCCCAGAAAACTCAAAGTGCTCCTAATTAAAGAAACCCAAACAGAAATACACCTAGACACATCATCATCATCATGTCAAAAATACAAGACAAAGAAAGAATATTAAAAGCAGCCAGAGAAAAATACATCACATGCAGAGTAGCTCCCATAAGACTGCCAGTGGATTTCTCAACTGAAATTCTATAGGCCAGAAGGGAATGGCATGATATACTCAAAGTGCTGAAAGAAAATGATTTTCAACCTAAGATACTATATCTGGAGAGACTATCATTCAGAATGAAGGAATTATAAAAAGCTTTTCTGACAAGCAAAAATTAAAGGAACTCATAACCACAAAAACCAGCCTTGCAAAAAATATTAAAAGATGCTTTACAAAGCATAAGGAACCCACACAGAAAAACAGGAAGCAGTGAAACAAGGAACTAGAAAAACTTCATTTTTGCTGGGTTTCTTTGTAAACCACAAAGCCCTGAGGACTCCACTTTCTTTCTAGATAATCAATGCCTCTGGCAGTGAAACAGAAACCTTGGCACTTGGAATGCTAGGTACCCACCCAGTGAGGAAACCTTGGCTGGAGGGGTTTCTGTTAATCTGCTGAGATCTAGGAAGAAGTTAAATGTCAGATAGTTTAAGACATTTTGGATGTGACCTCTGCTATGTAAACAATTATGATAACTGCTGTTCTGCTTCTGTGAACCGCTTGCACATACCCTGGCACACCTGGAAAAACCAAGCTATAAATACCCTGCACTATTTCAGTGCGGTGCTTCTTGATTTGGGTAGTACTCTCCCACTTGCAGCCGCTGGCTAATAAACTCCTTAAATTCTCTTTAAGTCTGGTGTGTCTCTCTGATCTCGTTGGCTACTTCGTAACAGCAGCATATATTAAAAGTGGGGAGGAAGAGAAGAGAACAAAAAATGTGGATATGTAGAATGAGTGGAAGACTAATATGTTTTCAAATAAAAATAGGAAGTAAACATAGGACTGTGAATACTAACTTTAGGGTAACTTCAACATACATCCCCAGGGAAAAAGTAAAGAAGAAAACAAAAGGAGAAATCAATCAAAACATAATTGCACCCATCTGGCCTAAGAAGAGAAAAAGAAGAACAAAGACAGTGTTTGGAGCAATACACCGAAGACAAATTATTAAATGATAATAAGCAGCTATATATCAATAATCACCCTAAATGTTAATGTACTGAACTCACCAGTCAAATGACAGAGCGGCTGAATGGATTTAAAAGCATAATCCAATCTTCTGCTGCATTCAGGAAACCCACCTTCTTTCAAAAGAAAAACAAAGGCTCAGAGCCATGGCTGGAAGACAATCCCACAGTTGAATGGCAACCAGGAGAGAACAGTTATAACAGATAAAACAGACTTCCAACCAAAGAGTATAAAAGACAGAGATGATCATTATATAATGACTAAAGGGTTAATCCAGCAGGAAGACTTATTAACATAATGCACCACATGGAGCATCAAAATACATTCAAGAAGTATTATTAGAACTGATGAGAAACATTGACAGCAACACAATAATAGTGGGGGACTTCAATACCCCACTTACAACAATGTACAGATCAACCAAGTAGAAAATTGACAGGGAAAAAGCCGCTTTAAATGATCATCTGGAAGACAGGTCTAATAGACATATACCGAGCACTTCACCCAACAACTACAGATTTCACTTTCTTCTCAAGAGTTCATGGAATGTTCTTAAGAATAGATCATATGCTGGGACACAAAACATCACTCAACAATTTACAAAGATCAAAATCACACCAAGCATCTTCTCTGATGACAATGGCTTAAAACTAGAAGTCAACCACAAAAGGAAAGCTGGAAGACTCCAAACAAATTAGAAACTAAACAATATGCTCCTGAGTGACTCTTGGGTAAAAGACAAAATCAAAGAGGAACTTAAAGAATACTTAGAGACAAATGAGAATGAAGACACAAGCTACCAGAATCTATGAGATACAGCAAAAGCAGTATTAAAAAGAAAGTTCATCACAATCCAAGCCTATCTCAGAAATAAGAAAAATCACAATAAACAACTTAAGTCTGCATTTGAAACAACTAGAGAAAGAACAATTAAAGCCAAAAATCAGCAGAAAAAGGAAATAATCAAAATTCGAGCAGAAATAAATGAAATAGAAAACAATCCAGTTGGTTCTTTGAAAAAAATAAACAAAATTGACAAGCCATTGGCGAGACTCACAAAGAAAATAAAGGAGAAAACTCTCATAACTAGAATCATAAATGAAAAGGGAGAAGTTACAACAGATACCACAGAAATTCAAAACATCATGAGGGACTACTATGACTACTATGACTGCTAAGACTAGGGACTACTATGAACAGCTCTATGCCAACGAAATGCACAAGCTTGAGGAGATGGACAGAGTTTTAGAAGAGTATAGCCTTCCAAGAATGAACTCGGAAGAACTGGAAAACTTGAACAGAAGCAAAGACATTGAATCAGTAATCAAGAGCCTCCCCAAAAATAAAAGCCTAGGACCAGATGTCTTCTCTAATGAATTCTACCAGACCTTCAGAGAAGAATTAACACCTATTCTCAAGTGCTTTCAAAAACAGGGAACTCTCTCAAACACTTCCTATGAGGCTAAAATTACACTATTACCAAAAGCTGACAGAGATATCACCAAGAAAGAAAATTACATAATGAACATAGATGCAAAAATTCTCAACAAAATATTAGCAAGCCAAATCCAACAATGCATCAAAAAGATCATCCATCATGACCAAGTGGGATTGATCCCAGGGATGCAAGGATGGTTCAATATACATAAATTACCAATATCATACACATTATCAACAAGAGCAAAGAGAAGAAACACATGATTATATCAATAGATGCAGAGAAAGCTTTTGACAAGATCCAACACACATTTTTGGTAAAAAACCTCCATAAAATGGGACTAGAATGTACATACTTCAGCATAATAAAGACCATCTATGAAAAACCCAGAGCCAGCATCGTAGTCAATGGCAAAAAATCGAAAGCAATCTCCTCTTGGGTCAGGAAAAAGACAAGGTTTCCACTCTCACCACTGCTTCTTAACGTTATACTAGAGGTCTTAGCCAGAATAATTAGGCAAGAAAAGGAAATAAAAGGAATTCAAATTGGAAAGGAGGAAGTAAAATTCTCATTATCTGCAAATGACATGATTATATATATTGAAAATTCCCCAAACTGTCAAAAAACCTCTAGAACTCATCAATGAATACAATAAAGTGGCAGGCTAAAAATCGATGCACAAAAATCCACTGCATTTTACATGCAAACAACATGCTAGGTGAAAACGAAACCACAAAAATCACACCATCTAAAATAGAAATTAAACAAATAAAATACCTGGCCATATACATAACAAAGGAAATAAAAGGCCTGTACAATGAAAATTACAAGTCCTTCTTAAAAGAAGTAGAGGAGGACACAAAGAAATGGAAAGGCATCCCTGCTCATGACTGGGAAGAATCAATATCATTAAAATGATCATCTTACCCAAATATACAGATTTAATACAATCCCCATGAAGATCCCATGGGCTTATTTCCAGGAAATAGAACAAAAAAAATCTTAAAATTTATATGGAACAATAAAAGACCCCAAATAGCCAAAGCAACTATTAGAAAAAAGAATGAATCTGGGGGATTATACTCCCAGACACTGAATTATATTACAAAGCAATAATGATCAACATGGCATGGTACTAGAATAATAACAGAGCCACTGATCAGTGGAATAGAACTGAATCACCAGAAACTGACCCACTCACATACAGTCAGTTAATCTATGACAAAGGAGCCTTTTAAGCATACAACTGAGAAGGGAAATTCTCCTCAATAAATAGTGTTGGGAAAACTGGACATGCAAAAGAATGAAACTAGGCCACTCTCTAATATTATTCACAAAGATTAACTCAAAATGGACTAGAGACTTGGACATAAGACCAGAAACCATAAAGTTCTTAGACAACATAGGAAAGACTTTCCATGACATCAGTCATAGAGAGAACTTTGGAGACTCAACTCCACCACCGAGGGAAATAAACTACTGGGACTACATCAAACTAAGGAGCTTCTTCACAGCAAAAGGAATCATCACCAAAACCAAAAGGAAATCTACTAACTGGGAGAAGATATTTGTATTTCATATTTCTGACAAAGGCTTGATATCTAAAATATACAAAGAACTCATAAAACTCAATAACAGAAAAACAGGCACTCCAATAAAAAAATGAAAGGAGGAACTGGAGAGACACTTTCTGAAGAGGATATACAGATGGCCAACAGGCACATGAAAAGATGTTTCTACTTGCTAGCTATCAGGGAAATGAAAATTAAAACAATGAGATACCACCTTACAGCTGAAAGACTGGTTATTATCTAAAAGTCTGGAAACAACAAATGTTGGGGAGGATGTAGAGAAAAGAGAACACTTTTGTAGTGTTGGTGGGAGTGCAATTTGGTGTAAACCCTATGAAAAACAGTTTGGAGATAACTCAAAAAATTGAAGATGGAAATCCCATATGATCCAGGCATCCCACTTCTGGGTATTTACCCAAAAGATACAAAAGCATTCATTTAGATAGATTTATGCACCCCCATGTTTATTGAAGCCCTATTCACAATAGTTAAAAACTGGAAATTACCTAAATGCCCAACATCAGATGAATGGATAAAGATGTGATACATATATACAATGTAATACTACACAGCAGTTAAAGGAGATGAAATCACATCATTTGAATCAACATGGATGGAACTAGAGGGGATTAGGCTAAGTGAAATAAGTCAAAAAAAGAAAGATAAATACCAGATGACCTCACTCAGAGTTGGATAGTGAATAGACAAAACAAAGACAGATGAAACAAAACTAACCCTTGAACATTTGCAAGAGAACTGACGTTACTAATAGGGAGTGGGGCAGGTGGGGGCAAATGGTGGTGGATCCCACTGGACAATGGTGAAGAACACTTGGCGATTTGGTGGAGGGCATGGTGTGTTGACATATATCTAAGGACTGGGGAATCTATACATAGAAAGTTATTTTAATGCCTAGAATAAATGCTACAATAATAAAAAAAATTAGCTGGAAGCACCTGGAGCTCAGAGGCCTAAGAGAGGTATGGCAGGCATAGGCAGAAGCCCAGCCTCAAGGACCATTGAACCAGGTTGAGCCTAGTTTAGATACAGAAGGTAGCCCCTGAAAGGTTTTCAGGAGGAGGGAAAATCATCATGAAAGGAAAATGGGGGAGTCTGGGGTCCAAGGTCAACCTACTCTTGGGTGAGCTACTGTTCTGGGCTGGCAGGACCACCAAATTCCTGCCTCTGGACCTCGGATCTCTTGAGTATTTCCATTTCTTTTTTTTTCAACTCTAACAGGAGGAAAAAGGAGGCAGAAAAACTGTGTCATGAAGCCTCCTTTCATAAAAAGCTGTGGTGATGGTGTCCTCCTAGTTGTGTTAGCAAGATCTGGGGGAGCTTGCCAGTGGTTTAGGTGGGTAGAGGCCAGGGTCTCTGATAAACATCCTGCAACGTCCAGAACCACCTGACAAAGGATTATTCAGTACAAAAGCCCACAGTGCTGAACAGGAGAGGACGTCCAATGCACCAAGATGCCTGAAACATACAAGCAGCAAACCAGCTGGGTGAAGTGGTTCAGGCAGAGTGAGGCTGCCACTCAGACCTCGCGCCAGAGGGGGTAGAGGTGTGTCTAAGGAGGGGCCCAGCGGTGAGTGGTGGGAGACAGGACACAGGGAGACAGAGACAGGGAGTCAGGACAGGTCTCAGGATGTGATATCTAGGGCTGGTGATAGGAAAAAAGGGCATCTTAAGCAGAGGATGGGAAGGCCCTTAAGAGTGAACGGAGGTGACAAAGCAGGTGGCCTTGTGGAGTAGCACTGAGGGGTGGCGCTTGTAGGGGGACTGAGGAGGAGGAACCTCGGGAGCTGCTGGGGTCCCAAGCTGAGCCTGGAGGTCTGCACTTGTCTGTTGGGTGGGAGATGGGACTGGCTGACCGGCCTCCTTCCCACAATCGCGCCATGGGTCCGGAGCACGAATGGATGGTTTCCCAAACGCCCCTTTAAACGGGAAGAAGCAGGATAGCGAAAGACTTGGGTGCTAGGGTGGGATCTCCTGAGGATGCAGAGAGACTCCGAGCGCGGAGAGGGGGTCTCCTAATGAGTGTGGCTCAAGTCAAGGAGAGAGCTCTTCCCAGACCTCAGGCTAGTTTTAGAGAGGGGCAGGGCCTCGGGAGGCGAGGGTACGGCTCGGAAGGGGCGGGGTTTCCCTTGGAGAAGGCCGGTCTCTGTTCGAGGGGCTGGGACCCCGAGCAGAGGGAGCGGCTTGTATCGCGTGATTCAAGCTCGGGCCCCACCCGGGAGAAGGCAAAGGCTGGGCGGAGCCGAGCTTTCCGAGAAGAAGGCGTGGCCGAGCGTGGGGCGGAGCCAGCGGGGCGGGCAGAGGCGACGGCGCTTAGCTAAGCAGGCCTGAAACGCGCCGACTTCCCGCCATGGTTCTGAAGCGCATCTTCTCTGTTCTGCGCTCTGGGAGCTCTCGCCTCGCCCTGCTGTCCACGGCGCCGGCGACCCGCGAGCAGCCTGTTGCAGGCTCAGGGGTCATGCCGGGACGTGGGGTGGCGGAGGTGGCTCGGCTGCCGCTGCCCGCCGTGGACTTCGGCAACGCGCAGGAGGCGTACCGTAGCCGGCGCAGTTGGGAGCTGGCGCGCAGTCTGCTGGTGCTGCGCCTTTGCGCCTCGTCCGCGCTGCTGGCGCGCCATGAGCAGGTGCGCGGGTGGGCAGTTGGGGGAGTGGGCAGGGCTGGGTAGGGTTTTCTGCTAGTCCTGGGAGCCGTCATGAAGTTTCCAAGTGTAAATCGGGGTCCCTGGAGCATCGCCAGTAGGCGGGAAGTCAGGAAGGGAGATGTTGCCTTAATTCCATTTCAGGCCTCATCAGTGTTCCTCCATGGCAGCTATGACCAAGTGAAAAAACAAAGACCAATTCAATTTTCAGGATATAGTTGTAAAGGGAAAGCTGCTCAAACACCCAAAGCTTAAAACTTCAACATGATAACTTTGAAAAGGGTGAGGGCTTTGGGAAGCAAAAAAGCAGAGCACTTTCTTAGCCACTGTCAGTTTGGAAATGTAGTTATTTTATCTTGATCCTGGGAAGAGTTTGCAAGGGTTCATTTGTTGGTGCCCAGGGTCTGGAAGGCTCTTTATGGAGATGTGCTGACAGCTTCCTGGGGAGGCTGTGCCCAGGAGCACTGAACCACAGCTCAGGCTTAGGTGAAGGCAAGGCCACTGCTGATGGGAGGTGAGGGCACAAATCCACAAAGTTGAACTCTGGTGGGCCAGAAAGGACAGGCCAGTTGTCCTGGATCCCTTGGGGAAGCTTCATGATCAGATTTGGAGTCTAGGGCTGATGATGGCAGGAGTGGCAGGGGGCATTTGTAGGAAGAAGGGGCCAAACTGGGAAGATGGAAGCCTCTGAGAAGCCATTTGTGGTTGATGTCTGAGATAAAGTCTTGGCCCAGGCCAACCAGGGAGGAGGGTGGAAGGGACACTTGGGGTCAAGGAATAGGTGGGGGTGGGGTGAGGAGGTGGGAAATGATGAAGATCCTTTGGGGAGCGCCAGCATCTGAAGGGCAGCTGGAAAGGAGCTTCAAGTGTTAGTGGTCCAGTTGTCGGAGGGAGGAGGCAGCTGGGGCTAGGAATGACTAGGGGAGGAAGTGGCTATCCACAGAGTCTCTGGAGGGCAAGGATGGGGACTTGGCTCCCATGATCAGGGTGTCAAGGGACTGGTAGGGACTGGGATGAGTGGTGCAGAAGCTCTGCCAGGTTGTGACTGGCAGGGAAGGTGGGCGGGCTTGGGACAGACTAAGCCAAATTTCTCTAGGTGAACACTTTTTACCCTGGGCTCAAAAACAGTGGAGAAGCCCACAGATCTGGGAGCCATGAGGTACCAGTACCTAGTACTGGAACTCAGGGACTGTGCTGTAGGTGCCTGGAGTAGCAGGATACCTCACCAGACCTACCATGTCCTGCGAGTGCCCTGGGGATGACCACTAGAAGCCTAATAGTGAGGCATTTGTGTGCTCCCCTTTTGTCTCACCTTTGTTATTGTGGGGCTCCCATTGGTCATGGTGGCTTTGGTGCCTAGTGCTGAAGGCAATGGGTCAGAGGCCAGGTTGTGGGTTGTGGGCTGCTCACTAGAGCTCTATCCTACTCTGTTCTCTGACTTGTGAAAAGTTCCCTTGCTGATCTGCTGCAGGTAGGAGTCAAACCTGCTCTTGTGGACTGTCAGCCTACTGGAACCAGGGTGTAAGCTACATAATCTGCTTGGGACCCAGTTGTGGGGAGGGGCACACTTGTCTGAAGGCTGACCTTTTTCAGCAGAGTTTAGAAAATACAGGTATTCCTATGACAAAGACCTCTGTGCTTCAGTGTGAGTCACTGCAGCAGAAGGTGATGGAAAGGGAAGGACAGAGGATAGTGACTGGGGGGAGGGGCAGGCACAGTGAAGTGTCTTCACCTGTTGTTACCCTGTGTGCATCTACGTTGGAGTCTTTTACAGTGAAAACAAGTATATGTGTTACTGCTACATGTTTCTAAATCCACAAAGAATGCTCTTATATGAAAAAAAGGAGAGCTGCCCTTAGTGCTACCTGATAACACCAGGATGGCTTAAAAGTGGCTGCTCTGCTCTGGAGTTGGCTTTAAAACTGCCAGTCCACTCTGTGTCCATAACCCTCTGTGACAGGCTAGCCACCCTTTGTCAGGGTGCGAGGGAAAGTGATCTGCTCAGGTGACCTGGGTGGCTTTCTATCCCACTGCCCCTTGGGGAGCAGGAAGGCAGTGTGGGTGTGCAGATGTTACCAAACCACGGCTGTTGTGACCAAATTCCAGTGTCTGCCTTGCTTCTGCTTCTTGGATTAGTGGTGGTAGCTGCCTATGAGTAGTTAAAACTGGGGCCCTGTGGTTCACATAACGTGATTTTTTTCATCCCGCAGCCCTTGATGTGGGAGTGTTTGCTGGCCTGAGAACTGAAAGTTAGCCCACTGCTGCATGTCAGGGGTTCTTTTCCAGAGCCAAAGGATGTCTTTCAGGTTTCTGTTTATACCCCACCTGCTGATGTGGTGATCTTTAGAATGTTCCAGATTCTGCTTCCCTATTGAGCCTCCTTGACTTTTGACTTTGGCTTCGTGTGAGGTGATGGAGACCTACCTGATCTTCTTGTTGGCACTTTTGGTTTCTGTTTCTAATCCTCTTTATAAAAATGAGATGCAGTAAAATCAGATGCTGCACAGAGGCTGCAGTGAGACAAAAGTTCTGGCTTGGAAACCCGCATCCCTCAGGCCTCACATGCAGCCTCAGGTAGCCACAAATGCCGTCTCTGCTGCATGCCAGCCTGAAGTTTTGTGTCCCTGCCTTTAGGCTGGTGTGGGCTTGTCAGGACAGGAAGCAAGTGGTGGCAGAACCCACTGGACAATAGCGAAGAAGGCTTGGTGATTAAGTGTACAGCAGTATGTGTTGACTTATATCTGAGGAATGGGGAAACTGCAAAGATGGGGAATGAACACATAGTAGTTTATTTTAATTTGTAAAATCAAAGTTACTGCAATGAGATATTTTTAAAAATTTTTTAAAGAGAGATGTTAGGCTTTGGGAGAGGATAGACCTAGGTCACATCCCAGTTCTGCTGCCAGTTAGCAAACACTGAGACCTTGGACATCAACAACCCTGAGCTTCAGGGCTCCAGTTCCCCAACCTGTCTGTACATTGGTATCACCTGGAAGGCTTCAAAAATGCTAATGCCTGTGTTCCAATCCAAGGGTTTTCATTTAATTGGTCTGGGGTTTGACCTGGGCTTTAGAAGTCTTTTTTTTTAAACAACTGTGAAGACTCTTTTTTCAAAGGAAGGTTCCAGGCAGTAAAGTAGGCAGACAGGCAGGCAGGCAGGAGGAGAGAGCATGAAGAAACACTCTGTCCACTTCATTCATTTCTTCGTCTTGGTTATTTCCCTAGCTCTGGGGACCTTGGAATGTATTCCTAAATGCAGCAGAGTTTGTGAACTATTACCACAGTGTCTTTACTTGATATTTGGGAGGATGACAGTGTCTATCATATGAGACTATTGTTAATAACAGATAAAATGCATGCAAAGTGAATGGCTGACATATAGGAGACAGCACTCATTCAAAATATTTACTGAACATGCACTCTGTTGCTAAACTAAACCAGAGCAGAGTAATATTGCAGTGAACATACCAGAATGGGCATTGTGAAGCTGGTAGTCCAGTGCAGGAGCACTAGAGAATTTGACAGTTCATTAGAACAACATGATAGTGTGTCAAGTGGTTACACAGAGAATTATCAGGGTGATGGGGGTGGGAAGAAAGGGGAAAGGGAGAGAATCTGTTCTGGGAAGGATCTAACTTGTAACCTGAAGGCTGAGCCTGAGCCAGCTTTAAAAATAGGAAAAAGTATTCCAGGCAGAGGGAACATTGTGTGCAAAGATCATATGTTGGGAAAGAGTGGGACAAGGTCAGAAGATGATGTTAGGAAGAATCAGGGTCCAGGTCATGCAAGTTTAGTGGGCTGTAGCCAGCATGGGGAAGTGAGTTGATTAGGAATAGTTGAGGTTAGTAATCTCTGAGCTCCAGTAAAGCCAGCTTTCCTTCCAGCAGTTCTTAACTGTCACATACTCTCAATAATCAGCCCCCACCATAGTTGAGGATGGAGGCAGGGTCACCAGGTGGGAGGAAAGAAAAAAAACAGAATTCCCATGCAGGTGTTCTGTGTCCATTCCAGCCACAGGGGCTTCCAGTTGTCCTCATTCCTCCTGTTCTGGCTGTCCCCTCTGCAAGAGTTCTATGGCACCCTTGCCTTGGCAAGCCTCCCTTACCTGATCTAAGTTAGCAAATGCATCCTGCCCTGCCCTGGTGGGCACATCCTCATTCCATATTGGTGGGATACCTTGCTTCTTCCCCTTTGGTGTCTTTCTCCCGCTAGGAGTGAGCTCCCTGTCTATTTTGTTCAGCCTAGAATTGTGCCAGGCATGAAGAAGCTGCTTGGGGCATTTGAATGGCAGAAATTTGGGATGTGGTGAAATGTAATTGGGAGGTGAAAGCTGAGTGGTTTATGGGTATCTGTCTTCCTCGGGCACATCTTTTCAAGCCGCTGGTCCCCTGTGGCCTTGCATGATTGTGTCTAGTCCCTACTGGTCCCAAGGTGGGCTTTCTTCTCACAGACCCTTATAGATAGTCTCCTGACTTTATTGTCAACCTGTGCCTCATGGCAGCTGAACTCAGACTTGTTCTGCATTATGCTGGTGTTCATCTGTTCAAAAGCTACTGGAGGGCCTTGCACTGTTTTAGGAAATTGGAATAAGCAGCAAATAAAACGTAAAATCTGGAAATTCGCCTTCTAGAAAGTTACATCAAATCCTTTTTCCCTGTGAAACCCACTAAAGTGTGGATACAGAGAAAGTTATGAACATGCCCACTTGCCGTTTACAGAGAGGTCAGCCATTTATGGCTTTGGATCACCTGTGAGTGTGTGTGTCAGGGAATGGCTGTGGGGTGGTACCTAGGACCAGCTACCCTGTATGAGGTGTGGTTAGTTAACAGAGTGGAGAAGCATGCTGCTTTGGGTGGTCTCCACTATAAAATCAAGGCTGGAGCTGATTTTGGCCCTGGGGAGAATGTGTCAAGGCTTTGTGGTTGGGATGAAGGAGGGAGGCAGGGTGTATTGCTGGAAACAGAGGAGGCCCAGCTGGGTACAGTGGTTTCCTTTTGCCTTTTAGCTGCTCCATCTCACCAGGAGACTTCTAGGGCAAAGACTGTTCGACAAGCTGATGAAGATGACCTTCTACGGACAGTTTGTCGCCGGCGAAGACCAGGAATCTATCCGGCCCCTGATCCAGCACAACAGAACTTTCGGAGTGGGTTCCATTCTGGACTACGGGGTGGAGGAAGACCTGAGTCCTGAGGAGGCAGAGTGCAAGGAGATGGAGTAAGGCCTGCCCGGGCATCTAGGGGCAACCTCAGAACCATCTAGACTGGCCAAGGGCTGGCTGCAGCCTGGGGTTGGGGAGACCAAGGTTTGGGCAACTGATTGACAGTGGTCTTTCTGGATTCTGCCTGGGTTTCTGGTGTTTTTCCCTATAAGGGTGACAGCTTTGGACTTTAACGGGAGGCCTGTGGAAGGGCAGGGATTAATTTTGGCAAACTGGCCAACCTCTAGTGTTTTACAGTTTGCAAACTAAAAATGGTTTTTATATATTTTTAATAGTTGAAAAAAATGTAAGCAAGAATGGTATTTTGTGACTCATGCAAATTAAATGGAATTCAAATTGCTTTTGTCCTAAGGAGCAGGATTGAGTTTGCTATGACATTGTATAGCCCACAGGCCTGAAAATACATGTTACCTGGCTATTTACTAAAAACATTTTCCCATCCTGGTGTAGGAGGTACTCTGGCTTCTTTTGCTAAAGTATTTCCTGTGAGGAATTCCTCACCCTTGGGACAGGTCCTCACCCTTGTCTGCCTGCCTTATGATTTCTTAATTAGTAGGTTGGCTCTGCCTCCTGGTTGTGGAGCCTCCTCTAGGTTGTGGAGGAGGGACTCTACACATAGGAGCAGCGTGGTAGGCTAGCCTGGGCGTGTCTTCTCATGTCATCTACCTACTGCAAGACCTGTTCCTAGGTAGTGAGTATGGGGACAGATGGCACTTCCCTGACCTACCCTGCTGGGCCACAGGATGAAATTAGAGGACCTACTGTCTACTTCCTGGAGTAGTGGCCCTATGGGAGGTCGAGGCTAGGCTAGCCTTTCTTTATAAAATACCCAGTTTCTGTGCTGGTACCAGCACTGCCCAGGCTGGGCCCTTGCTTACATTTGGGGCCCCTAAATCCTAAGGCATCTGTGCGTCCACGTGAGGCTTAAGTTGACCTGCTAAGTCACTTGCTAGGCTCAGGCTATGGTGTTTGCTCTGGCTCTGGAGGGGCGGGGGGGGGGGGGGGGGGGGGGGGGGGGGGGGGGGGGGGGGGGGGGGGGGGGGGGGGGGAGTTGGGGGTGTGATGATGTGTGGAGGCAGAAGGTATCACATGAGTCTTCCTGCCCTGAGAATGGAATGTCCAAGCCTTGCCTCTGGGCCAGTGGCAGTAATTGGCCTGGAAAGCCCAGCCCTTCCTGGTGATTGGCTGTCTTGAAGGCGGGGTTCTCTAGCTGGGTACTCTGTGTTTCCTCTAGAGCTATTGTGAGCTAGGGCTACAGCCTTAATTGAGACTGTATTGAATAACTAAATGGGTCAGGGCTGGGTGGTTTCACATTGAGATTTTTTTTTCTCTGGTATGAAAAGATTTCTTTCCCCACCCCCTGGCTTCCTCCCTGCTCTACAGTGGGGAACGTTGTTGAGTGGTGGGTTGGCCTGTGCCTTGGAGCCTGGGACCCTGGGCCCCCTGGCTCTGGACACCCCTACTCTGGCAGAAGCCCTGCTTGTTGGGTTCTGGAAGGTGGGTAGCTGTCCCTCCTTAACCTAATATAGGTGTACACTGGGTGACATGGGTAGCAGGTGTTGAGGATGTCACCACTCTGCTCCTGAGTGACCCTGTGCCTTTGGAGGGTCCTGGGTGGAGTGGGTAGAACTATGTTTTCAGGTGCTGGTTGAACATCCATACCATTGTGTGTGCCCAGGAACTGCTTGTGTGTTCTGGGGGGCCCCCATAAATCAGTCTTTCTAATCCTGTCACAGAGCCCATAGATGCTGCTCTGGGATGTGATAGGGCAACTTCTCCAGATTATGGCCATGGGGGGAGGGGACGGCACAGGTAGTGCTGGGCCTACCTTGGGCATAACCTGAACAGTCTGGAAAGGATAGAGGTCCAGCAGGTCTTTCAAGGGTGCGAAGAAGAGGCCTGGTACCCTGAGAGCAGGGCTATAGGAGAGCTACCTGTTGGTAGGATGCATGAGGGGGTGGGGATATTGTTTCCCAGAACACTTGTTAGAAGGTAGAGGCTAGATTCTGCCCACAGGTCTCCCCTACCTCCCCACACTTCCCTACACCTCCCTAGCAGGCTGAGAATCAAGGGACAGGGAAAGAAGCTGAGGGAAGCTTCCTGCTGACCAGCTATGATGAGGATATCTGGGACAGTGTGGGTGGCAGGTGTGTTAACCCAGCTTTGCAGACCCAGGGTTAGCTCAAGCTGCGGACTGGGTCTTGGTGCCCAAGGGAGGGGCCACTCCCCTGGGACAGGTATGCAGAGTGCTTCAGGGACTGCCTAGAAAACAGGGTCTGGGGCGCTCGGGAGGTGGGTGTACAGATGGGAATAGGCTGCTTGGATTTCCCTTGCTTTTCTCCCTCCTGCCTTCACTGGGGAGAGCCAATCTGAGGGTGGCTGCCATATCTCCCTCATTTTCTGTCTTCCTTCTGATAGGCATCTAGCCAACAAATTACTCAGTCCCACTGCTGAGATCTAAGTTTACAGGTGACCAAGGGATAGTTGGGGGTCTTTCTGCTACCTCTGTAGGCATTGGTGTTCATCTTCCTCTATTCCTGTCTGGGGTATGCTCTGTTCCTTTTCTACATCCTGTGTTGTGTGTCTAAGTGTGCACATGTGTGCACACAGGCACTCTTTGCCTTTCCCTGTGATAATGTGACCACTGCTCAGCCATTTCAGAAGTACTTTCAAACTGCTCTTTGCCCATGAAATTCAGATTTGGAAATAACTTCCTGTGGCTTAGCTTTTGGGAGCAAGAAAAGGTGCAGCCCTCATTCCTGTGCCCTTGGAGCTTGGCTGGGCCTTGAGAGTGATCCAGCTCTGAAAATGCTGAGCAGGAACTTCACAGGCCCCTCAGCATTTGGATAGTGGGTTCCTATCTAAGGGAAGGTGTCTACCTAGAAGGCAGATACCTGTGTGGCCAGTGCTCATGGGCTGTGTAGTAGAGAACAGGCTACTAGCCTCACCACTGTCCTTCCAATGGGGCCCCTGCTTTAGTGCAGATGGTTGGTGGGTTCCAAGTTTTGCTTCCCGCTTCACAGATCACCTCATGGTTACCTCTGACTACGGGTTGAGAGCCTGAGGCTGTTCTTGGTCAGAGTTCTCATAGGGATGTCATATGTCATGCACTATCTCTCGTGTCAGATATTGTCCAGTGACCCCTCACCCTCTTCTGTTACATGAAGTAGGTATGAATGGTCAGCATGAGGCAGCTGATCAGTGGTTGCCTGCCCAGCTTCTGTCCCTGTCCCCAGGCTGCTGTGCTGCCACGTGGCAGCCACTGGCCCCCGTGGACTGGTCTGGCTGCCAGGACTTTAGGTCCTGACCTGGGCATTCTTGCTCAAAGTTCCAGATATGAGCCCAGGGTTGATAGGGCCAGGGCCCAGAGGGAGGGCCATCTGGAGCACTGCTGGATAACCCAGGCTTGTTCTAGTGAGATAAAAGGTTGCTGTGGCCACTGTTGGTGCAGGCTTCCGCCCTCGGCACATTGCTGAGCCCTTCCCATGGTAACTGATTTAAAAGGCTGTAAAGTCAAACGTTAGATGAGGTTACTGGGCTCTGTGAGCACTTACACAGTGGCCCCTTCATCTGAGTAAACTTAGTCAAAACGCTGCCTGTCCCAGACAGTGCAACCAGTATGAGGAGGAGGGTGGTGTCTACTGTGATTCTGGTATGGGTGGGGTGGGGACACAAACCTGGAACTGGCGGACACAGGGTAGGGGCCAAACAGGCACGGGTCTGTATGAGGGTGAGGCAGGGCAGGTAGGGCACCCAGGGCCCCGGGCTGGCCTCACAGTCTTGTTCTCTGGGGTGGTGGGGTTATTTAAGTGTGATGAGAGGTTAGGGAAGGGTTTGTATTGTAGAAAAAAATTCTGGTTGCTGCTACGAAAATAGGCCTTGGGGCAAAAATGGAGCAGTCTAGTGGTACTGGGGAGTAGCCTGGAATTTGGCTGTGGGCTACTGGTTGGTGGAGGTGCATAAGCATGGGCGATGGAGGGCAAAGCAAGGGGACCTTGGGAATTTTGTACACTAGTGAGTCTTCTGTATTCATGCCTCATCAACCTGACTGACAAACCCTTCTTTTCCTCAGAAGGAATGCTCACATATCTATCCTTCAAGGACTTGCTCCATGCCCTGGCTCCTTCCACAGCAGAGAAGGGCTCCACCATATGTGTCCAAGGTGTCTCTGGAGTATTGGACTTGCAGACCAGGCCTGTGGAGGCTTCGCCCCTCCCAGCTCAGAGGAGGTGTCCCTGAATGCCTGATCTTGTGGGAGGAAGGCGCAGCAGCTGAGTCATTCTTTCCTGTCCAGGCTAACATCCTCATATAGCCCTCTCCAGCAGGTTTAGGGCTCAGTCTCTGGTCTTCTCACCATTACCTCCTTGTTGGGAATGCATATGACCTTGACCATATCCTTCTACTTCCTGTCCACAGGTCCTGTACTTCGGTTGTGGAAAGAGAGGGCAGTGGTAAGTAAGAGGTGACCATTTGGGAATAAATGCTCTCCCCACCTACACATTCACCCCAAGGCTGGGAGAGCTGGATTTAAGGTTGCAGGACAGCCTTGGTGCCAAGAGACAGTGTCATAGTGTCTCCCGTGTCCACAGGCACCCAGGCCATTGCTCTGTTTTCTGATACATCCCCATGGCCCTCCCAGTTGAGCCTGGTCCACGCAGCCCTGGGTCTGTCTGGGCTCTGCTCCTTGGTTCAGGTTTGGCATGTTACAGGGACTTAGCTAGGGAGAAGGAACAGCAAATACAGGGATAGGTGGATTTAGGGAGTGGAGGGGCGGGTAGACAACAGTTTAGGGGGCCACCAAGGAGACCATCCTGAAGGCAGTGTGACTGTGGGATGTCAGCAGGGTCTGCTAGACTGGGGGCAACCCTGTGGTGCCAGGTTGGAATCAGCACAGGGCCACTGTGTGCTCAGGCCATGCTGCTGCCCTTCTAGGCACGAGTAAGAGGGAGAAACAATACCAGGCGCACCGGGCATTCGGAGACCGCAGGGATGGCGTCATTAGTGCCCGCACCTACTTCTACGCCAATGAAGCCAAGTGTGATGACCACATGGAGACATTCTTGCGTTGCATCGAAGCTTCAGGTGGACCTCTTCTTTAATACACCTGCTGGGCCCAGTGTGGGACCATCTCTAGCTTGTGGGTGATTGCAAAAATGAGACCAAACTGCTCCCCTGGGACTTGGTCTCTGGGACAGTTATGAGGATGACCCTCGAGTCAAGCTGGGAACAGCTTATAATGGGGTCACACCTTCATCAAGCTCCCTCCCCTAGATCCCAGGTACTCCGGGAGGGCACCTTCTGCGCCTCTCCTGGATACTAGGTACCAGGATGTGGACCGTTATGAAGCCTGTCAGTGGGCTAAACGACTCCTAGTCCTGGGCAGGGGTGTCACTCGTGTCACAGGACTTGAGAGCTAGTGCCACATTACCTTGGAGAATTTCTCTGAGTACAGCCTAGGGCGGAGGGGCAGGATGGGAGGGTGGGTAGCTGCTAAGGGAAGTGTGCTAAGCCAGGAAGTCTTGGGGGCCCCAGTGTGCTTTAGTCTTTGAAACCCACCAGGTCACAGCATAGCCTGCAGCACACCCCCAAGCAGCACCTTCTGTGAGGAGGAAGTGGGTTGGTAACCTTGGAACCCTTTAAGGAACGGGAATTAGGGTCAGAAGCCGCATCCTAAAGAGGCTTTGTCAGACAGACACTAAGTTACTGGTGTCCAGTGCGAATAGTGTCTCTCTGCCCCTTGTCCATACTGCTTGGGTGCAGATAGTAGGGAGTCTTGATAAAACAAAGATGAGCAAAAGATGAGCACTGTGGGTTGCAGGAAGCCAGAGGAGAGCCGCACTGTGCTTGAATGCTTTCTACTTTCCAGCCTGCACTCTGCTTGGAATTCTTTATTCTGTGATTCCCTCATGGGTAACCGGGGTGTGATGGATGGGAGAGGAATGTAAAGCAGGGAATGTGGGTGCTTATCAGGGCTCTTTAGGAATGGGGAGGTCTTACCAGCTACCTTGTCCACCACCTCTTGGATCTATGTGGCAAATGAAAATGCTCCAAGTTTCCCCTCTGCATCTCTGTGGTGGCATTTGTGCCTGGACATTTATGCCTGTACAGATTCATGTTCAGGGGACCCTGAGGACTGCACAGGGCACAGCTCCTCATCATACCTGTTGGGCTGTAATAGGTCTTCCTATGGTACCTGACAGGTGGAGCCAGTGAAGATGGCTTCTCAGCCATTAAACTCACTGCATTGGGGAGACCCCAGTTTCTGGTAAGTGCTGGAATCTTCCACCTGCAGAGAAGGTTTGCAAAAACTTGGGGCTACTGTGAGCAATGAGTGAAAGCTCATGTGCTGATAATTGAGGCTGGGAGCTGGGCAGACTGGGAGGGATCCGGGGAATACTTGGGGATCCTGGGCCAGGGAACTGGGCATTCATCCAAACTGGTGCTGAGGCCTGCATTTGCAGCTGCAGTTCTCAGATGTGCTGACCAAGTGGAGACGGTTCTTTCACCATATGGCTGCAGAGCAAGGGAAGGCTGGGCTGGCTGCCATGGACACCAGACTGGAAGTGGCAGCACTGCAGGTGGGGCTGTCCTGGGTGGGTATGAATGGAAGGGAATGGCTGTGGGACTTAGGGAAGAACCCTGCCTCAAGGGAACTGGCCAGTAGTGTCAGGTGTCTGAGGTGGGTTGCCAGAGCTGCTGCAGGACTCTTAGCTCATCCCACAGTGATTGGTTCAGTTGGGAAGGAATCTGGGTAGAGACCAAGAGCATGCTGTGTGGGAAGCCTGAGCCACGCTGAGCAGGTGGCAAAACACGGAACTGCAGGGAAGGGCAGGGATGGGTGGAGACAGACCCCTCCGTAAGACAGAAAGACCATTCAGGACTGTTTTCTGATTATTCTAATAGTGTAATCAAGTGAACATTCACAAATCAAGAGGGAAGGGATGTTAGTAGGTGGGGCTGGGTGACACCAGCGTGACTGACACCTTCTCACTTCCCTTCTCAAGGAAAGTGTGGCAAAGATGGGCATTGCATCCAGGGTGGAGATTGAGAACTGGTTCACTGCAGAGACCCTGGGTGTGTCCGGGTAAGGGCAGCCCCTTGGCTGAGAAGATAAGGAGCTTCCCCTACCCCTTCATCCATGCTTTCAGCCAAGTCCAAGAGCTTCTAGACCTGGTTGCCTTCCTTCAGTGTGAAGGACATTCTCCTGAGACTCAGAGTGGGGGCTGATGGAGCCAGGAGTCTATGGGGCTGGGCCCTGGCACTGACCAGTGTGCATAGGACTAACCCAGAGGAAACACCCCTGGACTGGCAAGGCTTTCTTCCAGAATTACTCAAGTCCCAGAGTGAGGGTGTCACAGAATGAAGGGTCAGGGCAGCAGAGATCCCAAGACCCATGCTCTGTCTGCGGGGGTTGGGGGCTAGGACACAGGTCACTGGGGTCTGGGGGAAGGTGTCAGCATGCTTATGTATTTGCCTCCTGTTTGGCTGCCGTATTTGGCTCTTTCCCAAGCCTGACTTGGCTCATGGTGTTCTTGAACTGCTGCCTCCCTAATGCATGAATATTTGTGCTTTGATTTCCATTTTTCAAAGCAAGGACAATGTTTATATTTTATCTTTTAAAACTGAACATGGAGGTGGGTTTTGTGCTGTTTTTTGTTTGTGGGTACTTTGAGGGACTGGACCCCTAATCTAGTATCCTTGGGTAATGCTATGTGACTGGACTGGGAAATTGCTGCCCCCTCTGCTGATGTACCTTCTCCGCAGCACTCTGGACCTGCTGGACTGGAGCAGCCTCATTGACAGCAGGACTGAGCTGTCTAAGCACCTGGTGGTACCCAACATGCAGGTGATGCCCTTTGACTACTGAGCCCCATCTCAGCAGGATGCTAGGCAGGGAAATGCTCTCACTTCTCTACTTGGGGCCAGAAGCTGGGGATGCAGTGTGACAGTGAAAACTCTTTGTGGCCCCATTAGACCTCAGTGGTCTAGGGGAAAGAAGAGAGACCCATTTGCGGGCCACAGAATGGGACAGATACTCCTGAGGAGTGGGAGTTTGGGAACCTTCCCCACTCACCTACTCTTGCCTGCTGGGGCCTGAAAGCAGAGTCACTGCAGTCTGCTCAGAGGTGGTAGCCACTGTGTCACAGAGTGTGCTTACATAGTTAGTGGTTGATGCTGGCTGCTGGCCAGGGCTTCCCCACTGCATGGTGGCTGTGTTCCCTAGGCAAGTGACCCTGAGTGCCAGGCAGAAGCCCTGTCATCTTTTCCAGGCCCATCTCCGAAGTCCCATGGCATCACTTTATTTGTTAAAAATAAGTCACTAGGTTGGCTTGAGTTTAGGGAGAGGAATGGGACTCACCTGCCCCTCCAGCCCCTGTGGGAGGATGACCAGGAAATGGCTGCCAAGTGTAAAACTACCACCCAAAGTAGGATATGAAGAGCAGAAACACCTTGTATTCCTGCAAATGCTGCCTCCACAAACCTTCAGCAATGTCAACTGAGGGTCCAGCTCCAAACTTTGAACCACTGAGGGCCAATGAAAGGCCTTTGAAGGCAGCTTAGGTCACCTTGAGCAGGGGTAGTGGGTGAAGGTGAGCTGAAGGTATTGATGTTGCCTGAAGGGCTTCTGGAAGGCCACCACTTGGGGACCACTTCTTGGTGCCCCTGCTGCATCTCAGTTTGTGTAAGGTCAGCCCTCTCTCCCTGTAGTTTCCCCTGCATGGTCCTTTCCCTGCTTGGGGCTGAGCCTTTCTGGGTGATTGGATGGGCCAAAGGTCACTTCTTAATGCTGTGAGGGAGTTCAGGGGAGACCCCAAGGGTACTGTGAAGAACAGCACACCTTGGGTACAGGCCTGACCTAGGCCAGCTGGCCCTATTAGTTGGAGTGTACTGACTGCCTGTAAGGAACATGTAGCCAGCCCCCTTAAGGCAGGCACTGACCTTCACGACACACAGGGTGGAGGGATGGGGGTGGGAAGGTACCCACAGGCAGGGGAATGCTGACCTGAATGCCCTAGTGTCCTCTGGGGCTCTGCTGGAGGCTGACTGCATGCTGCCCCTTCAGACGGGACAGTTGGAACCGCTGCTGTCACAGTTCACCGAGGAGGAGGAGTTGCAAATGACAAGGATGCTTCAGAGGATGGATATTCTAGCCAAGGTTGAGGACCCTGGGATATGCCCAAAGTGGGAACTTGTCTTATCTGAGCCCCTGACAAACCTCTCACATCCTGATCCTTTCAGAAAGCCACTGAAGTAGGTGTGCGGCTGATGGTGGACGCTGAACAGACCTACTTCCAGCCAGCCATCAGCCGCCTGACACTGGAGATGCAGCGCAAGTTCAATGTGGAGAAGCCCCTCATCTTCAACACATTCCAGTGCTACCTCAAGGTACCAGCCCCTAAGTGGTCTTTTCCCAGCGGCCTCTGTCTGAGCCCATCAGGGAGAGGCCTCCTAGAAGGAAGAGGCCCCCAGGATCCTGTAACCAGCTGTGTGATGGTCACATCTTAGCCTCAAACCCCAGACAGGTGTGGAAGATGAAGGAGCTTTCTTGGAGTCCACTTAAAAGTACTTAATCCTCAAAATTCAAAGGCTTCATGAATGACCATTTTACCTGAACTTATATTAGTTCAGGTCCTTCTAAGGACCTCATGAAAGCTCTCCCTCTACAGGGGAACTTTTCATGTTCCTCAGGGAACACCCCAGGGTGCTTCAGGGAGGGACCCCTAACACAAACCTGGGCTGGGCTGCTTGAGGACTAGCCAGGCATTTGGAGGACATGGGGTGGGGCTGGGTGTTGAGGTTTTGGGGCAGGGGGTAGATTTTAGGGGATAGAGTCTAGGTGGATGCCCATGGCATGCAGCCCCTACCCCCAAGTCATCTTGAGATTCTGGCATGCACTCCGGCTGCTGGTACCTAGTCTGTCCCACCATCAGGCTGTCCTTAGAACCGCACAGAGGAGGCTGTATGTGTTTGTTGTGATGTCATCATTCCTTGGGCACAGAAGTAAAAGCACCTTCTTTACTCACACCTGTCTCTCAGATCCTAAGCACCCCTGAGTGGCAAAGGGCACCTCCCTCAGCCAGTTGCTGCTGGCCCCAGTGCCTCCAGGTGACTGTATGTATGGAGCACATGTCTCCCACAAGGCCCCAGGGATACAGGCCAGAGCAGGGGGCCCTTCCTGGTTCATTTGGCCATAACTCCACAGGATGCCTATGACAACGTCACCTTGGATGTGGAGCTGGCTCGCCGTGAGGGCTGGTGTCTTGGTGCCAAGCTGGTTCGGGGTGCATACATGGCTCAGGAACGCAGCCGTGCCATGGAGATTGGCTATGAAGACCCCATCAACCCCACATATGAGGCCACGAACGTCATGTACCATAGGTGTGCCAGCCCACCATGGTTCCCTTGGACTTCCGTGGGAGGGGAGGGGGAACTGACTCCTGTTTAGCCCCCTTCTGGGATCAGAAGCTTCCAGTAGGAGCAAGACTTTTGCCTTGATATCAGAATTGCCATTTCCTCTGCTTTAATTTTACTTTTTCAAAAAAACATTAAGGTGATATTTTTAACATAGAAAAGTCTACTGAACAAAATTGAACTGGTCCAAGTTCCCCCCACCAGCTCCCATTGACACTTGGGACAAACACTGTGCCCAAGAGCTGTCCCCTGTACTACATTCAACCTGTTTGCTTTCTTTTTAAGTAGCACACTTGGGTCGCCAGTGTCTGTATCTGTTGTTTCTGTTTGTTTTGGTGGTCTTGTCACACAGCATGGATACACTGACCTTGTGCTTTTTCTGAGGTTGTATATGTTGCAAATTGAAAAAGACCCTGGTGTCCCTCTAACTGGCTCTTGCTCTCCCTGGTCACACCTCGCTTCCTTCCAGGAGATATGCTTTTGAGGTATTACCCATATTTACTGCCAGCATCTGTGAGCTGCCACAGAATGGCGGCTTGCCATTCTGTCATTACAACGAAATGCACAACACATCCTGTCCCATCTGTTGTACCCGGGGGTGAGGATCCAACTATCATGTTACTGGAAATGGAGTTGCTGAGTCAGCCTGTGTCTTGCTGGTCCTCAAAATTGTCCTCAGTGTCAGATGTCACGGTTCTGGCTTCCTTGGGCTGGGCCTTTCATTTCCTGGGGCCAGGCAGGCATGTGCTCTAGGACTCCTTTCCCTTCCTGTCTGTCATGGCTGCTGGCAGGTATTGTTCTGCTAGTCCTGTGTGTAGCACCACCCACTGCTGACTTTTTCTTTCTTGCTCATGAAGTGTTGAGGGATACGTGGTCCTTCCCTGGTCCTGTCACCATGGTCACCTTTGGGAAGAGCAGGCTTGCTGGATTGCTGGATGGCCCTGGGCCTGCCTGCCATCTGTCCCACCTGCAGGCAGGCAGCGTTTCCTACCTGCAGGCAGCGTGTCCAGGCTGGGCTTATGGGCACTCTCCCCAGGTGCCTCAACTACATCCTGGAGGAACTGATGCACAATACCAAGGCTAAAGTGATGGTGGCCTCCCACAATGAGGAGACAGTACGTTTCACGCTGCGCAGGTAGGTGCTGCACCCCACGGGACTGTCATGTGAACCTGCCTGGGTAAGGGAGGGGTTCAAGGTGGTGCCCTGGAAGTGTGTGCAGAGAGAACCACCAGAAGTGGGTGTGTGGTAGGGAAAGTCTGTTCTGAACTGGAGCTTTATCTGCCCCGGCCCCACTATTAGATTCTACTCCTGCCTTGGGCATTAATACCGTAGGAGCAAACAAGCTACTTGTAATTACTTTGTTTTTAAAAATTAAGACTCTGATTTATTAAAATTTGAAATAAAAATGAATTTCATTAGATTACTTAAATATCTTACTGGAATGTACAAATACGATGTGATATCTCAGCCCATCAGGAGGTCTCTAATGTGTCACCTTATTTATAAACAATGTCTCTTTCTCTTTGCCTATTCTGTGGAGTAGAACTTTGCTAGACCTCTAACAAGTCAGCTGAGCAGTAAGGTGAAGTAAATTCTTATATATTCCTGTATTGTCCCCATGTTCTTTATTTCTTATTTTAACCCACACTATGCAGCACCAGGGATCCCAATGTCCCCATACCCCCCATGTCCCTGGTGGCAGCCTTGCTGGCCTTTCCTTTTCCCAGGAACAAAGCAAGGACCCCCGCCTTTTACCCAAGCCTAAGAATGGTGGCCAAATGGGGCTCTCCAAAATGCAAGTCAGGGGCAGGCCGGGCACTCCAGTGCACTAACATCACCACACAGACTTTGCGCTGCTTTTTTGGTCTGGGATTATGACTGAAAACCACAATTTCTAACACACAGTAGTTGTAGGCAGCAGGCATGGTGCCTGCTGCATGGCCCCTAAGCCAGTGCAAATAGCATTGTAGCTCCCCTTCCAGTGTCTGGCTGTTTTCTGGGTTGAGGGGTGGGGGGTGCTGTAGCCTGGGTAGTGTGAGGTCCCTGCAGGGAGGTGCAAGGACAGGGTGGGCTCAAGAGAGGTGGTGCAGATATTGAGTTGGTTTCATGGATATAGGACACCAGTAATAAAGATGAGGGTATTTTTACACATAAATGTTTCAAAACCCTGGGGATTTTTCAAAGCTCCCAGGAGAGGTGGTGTGAGAAGGTGCTAGAGCTGGTGATTGTCCTCCCCAACATCTGAGCAGTACTAATGGAAGTATACTTAAAATTTCTCCAGTAGCCACATTAAAAGACAGAGGAAATTAATTTCAGTGTTTTAATTAATACACCCAAAATATTGCTTAAACGTGTTCAGTATTTTAGAAAAGCAGTGAGATAATCTGTTTCTTCTTTCATACTGTCTTCAAAAATCCCATGTGTGCCGACACCCAGCATCTCTGTTTAGAAGAGCTGCCTTCACTGGTGGCTGTCCTGCTATAGGAAACAGCCCTCAGTAAAAGGAGGAGAGGCCGGGTGGGGTGGGGGACTAGAGATACAGCAGCTGGAGGAAGGGGTAGAGGTGGGCTAGACCTTCATAGGATGGGTCTGCCCACTGGGTCAGTAACACTGTCTTGGGCTAAGGGAGTTCCTGAGGGGAAGAGAGGAGCAGTACAGCAGGAGGAGGAAGCTAGGTGGGAAAGGGAGGGAACTTGGAGGCCATGGGGTGAAATGGGAGCAACAGACTTGTACCACAGCCTACCTCCTGCAGGGGATGGAGGCTGGAGTTTGTAGCTGGGAATCTGGGGTAGCAGGAGGGGCACACCTACAGCCTTACCCACTCACAGGATGGAGGAGCTGGGCCTGCATCCTGCCGATCGCCAGGTGTATTTTGGACAGTTGCTGGGCATGTGTGACCAGATCAGCTTCCCACTGGGTGAGCTGGGCACCCTGAAGGGGTGGGTGGGGACATCTGAAGTATGGGCACTTAACCACCTCTGCCTGTGCGTGCAGGCCAGGCGGGCTTCCCCGTGTACAAGTACGTGCCCTATGGCCCAGTGATGGAGGTGCTGCCCTACCTGTCTCGTCGAGCCCTTGAGAACAGCAGCATCATGAAGGGTGCCCAGCGGGAACGGCAACTACTGTGGCAGGAGCTCAAGCGGAGGCTCTGCACCGGCAGCCTCTTCCACCACCCAGCCTAGTGCCTGCAGGCTGTACCTTCAAATGCCCCTTTGCCTGGGCTGTGGCCTCTCAGGGCCCTTAGAGTGGGGGTGGGGGGGGGTGGGTCTAGGCAGTCCCTAGGCTGAGGCCACAGCTTAACCCAACCCCAGTCTCTCATGGATTCACCTTTTATTCAAGATTGTGAGACTCTGTGGAAGTGGGGCTGGTTGCTCTCAATGCTCTTTTGAACCCTTCCCAGGATGTGCCCACTTAGGTGTGGGCTGAGTCTGGATACCTGCCAGAGCCACTAGGAACTATCAGAAACTGCCCTTGGCCAAGTGGGAACATTCCTTATCCCATGTATCCCAAGCTTCACAGATGGGCAGTGGTCAGGTTGGGTACACTGGCCTGGTTAATAAACCACTTTCTGCCATTAAGAGCCCCCAACTCCATGCCTGCAAAGCTCTTTTCTCATGTGAGGGATTAACAACAAAGAGGGACTGGTTGGGATGGCCTGAGAAGTCTTGTGTCTCATCTTACCCCAGGGCCAAGACCTGACAGTACCTCACTTTAGCCTGTACCACAGACCTGGCCATGCAGGGCACAGGATACTCTTGCCCTGCTAGCTCTACAACTCAGGATGACAGGAGGGCTCCTCCTGGGAGTCTCTACTCTATTTCCTTCACCCCAGCTACTTATACCAAACTCCTGGAGCTCTGGCAGGAGCTATTCTTGTTCCCAACCCAGTGCTCTACAGCCCTTAGCCCTCTATAGAGAGCAGACTAAATATTCCTAGAGCAATGGAACTGGCTAGGGTCCTGGGAGACTTCGTTTCTGCCCAGGTGGGGACTTCCTCTGTAGGTTCCTTTACAGGCCAGAGTTATCAGGTGGTTACAGACACAAAGCTGTCACACAAGTAACATGCAGGCCATATTGAGGCCATCTTTATTTCTTGGTATCACACAGGTCTTGGGACTTGGAGCCTCTCCCACTTGGGGCTATACCTGCAAGGGAGGGGTCAAGCCTAGAATAAAGAGGAAGCCTGGGGCTTGGCAGAAGTCAGGATGTATTCTGTGGTCCACCCACATCTGGGTAGACAGTCAGCTGGCTGGGACTGCTCTCCCCTTTACCACACAATCCTAGCATTTGGACAAAGACCCAGACAGAGGTGGATAGCAGGTACATACAGGGCCCACCTGGCCTCTCCTTAGAGGAGTGAGCCCTCCTGCAGACAGCTGGGAAGCTGGTGACCAGATGTCAGGAAGACAAGCTCCATTTAGCTTTTTGCTGTCTATGAAAGTGGGACAGAGTTGTCTTCCCAGCCACAATGAGCAGTGGGTGAGCAGAAGGAAACACCCCATCCCTCAGTTACAGGACTGCCTTCCCAGTCTGGCAGCCCCTCTGCTGCAGCTTCCGAATGAGTTCCAGCAGGTTCATCTGCAGAGTCAATTCCTGGAGTGCAGAGGGGCTGCTGTGAGACCACAGTGATACCTGGTCCTCTTGCGCCCCAGCAGACGACTTTCCCCAAGGACTCTGAGGCAGCTATCAAGAGCTAGAGGGCACTAAGCAAGCAGCCCATGGGGCTGACTTTGGTGAAGCCTGCTAGAAAGGAGCAGAGGTTGACTCCATTCACAGCAGGGCCTGCAGAAGGTGGGCAGTGACAGTGGGACAGGCTTATGCTGAACACGGCTCAGAAACCCTTCCTGAGCACCCCCGCTAACATTTCTTTCCCTTTACCACTTCTGCCTCACACCCCTTGGGCTAGCTCCTCAGGGACCAGTTACAGAAGTCCAGATGAACTTGGGCCTTTGGGGATCAGTGTCATCTGAGCTGTGCCAGGGCAGGTGGGGTGCTGACCTGTGGGTTTGTTGTCACATAGAAGCCAGTGACCCCAGCTTTCTCCAGGGTGCTCTGCTGGTCTGCCACCTTCCGGTCCAGCTCCAAGATGATCTTTTGGTCCATTGCCCGCTGCTCCTCACGGATCTGGTGCTCCACTGCCTGCCATCATGCATTCGTGCAGTGAGGTGGCTCAGTCTCAAGAGCTTCATCAATGCCTCAAACACAAGCTCTGGCTGCCGCTTCTTTTCTTCCCCCCAGCTGGGTTGCTCTGCCCCAAACGCTTTCTCCCCAGGTGTCTTCTGCTGCACGAGACCTTGCCCAGTGCTAGCTGACATCTTGGGACTACCATGAGCTCTGCCCCTGCCTGCTACCAAGCTAGCCATTGTTTTGGGGCCTTTGTGTATGTCCCCTTCCCACTGGGGTTGCCCACTAATCTCAGCTCAGTACTTCTATGCACACTTGGCTTGGGGCTGCCTTGGACCCTCTTAAGTCTCTGGGTACCCCCACCACATGGGGGTTCTTGGTTTCCCAGCTGTTCCTGAGTAACCTGGGAGCAGAATGGGTCCCTGTTGATTGGCCTATCACCTCACCATTGTCCTTGCACTGACAAGGCCATGGGGCACAATGGTCCCCATTAGCACCTGTGCTACTTTGACCCAGTACACAAGAAGACCCACAGTCTCAGAGAAACAGGGTCAGGGGTGGGGGTCACACAGACAGGCCTTATTCTCTAAATGGTCCCAACACACCCCAACTCCCTACAATGAAAAGTCACATGCAAGAACTCACCAGGCCTCCTGTGGCCACCCCAGGCTGAGGCCCAGAGCAGCCACCAGCTCCCAAGCTACCCTGAACCCTCTCTACGATGACCCTGTCAGCAGAGACCAGGTGGTGTCCACCCAGCCTGCACCCTACCTCCAGCTCCCGCTGCTGAGCTGCCTGAAGCATGGGCAGGTTGTGAGGCCGGCAGGTTTGCTGGGCTTCCTGGTGCTTCTGCCGCAGAGCCTGCCTGAGCACTGGGAAGGGATGAGACCAGAGCCAGTTAGTACACTATGGGGGCCAGTGAACACCTTCCCTCCCCATCCCCACCCCGCTGTTCTACCACAGAGCAGCCAGGTTCAGATGGTGCCCATGTGAAACCCTATCTGAAGACCCCTACCCACCTGAACCTCCACATTGGGAAATGGAAGCAGGGTAGAGCTCCAAGGGACATCCAATATACTCAGCCCACCCAATCCTGCCCTCATGGGGCTGGGGTCCTTCTCCAGTGGACTTGGAAAGGTGTAAGCACTGGAGGGTGAGGCAAGCTGGCATAGGGGTGGGGCCATAGCTGCAGATAGGGCTCAGAAGACCAAGGGGACAGGAAGAGACTGTGGTCTTTAGGTTCCTGAGTTTAGATGACCACAGGACAGAAGTGCTGGGTGTTACTTGCCCCATAAGCCATGACCCATCCATTGAGATGTCCAAGAGACAATCCAGGTGAAGGCCTGGACAAAGAGGAAGGGGTAACTGCTTGAACATTGCATGGCCTCTGCTTATGGAGTGTGGCAGGGTCGCTGCCCCATCTGTGCTGCCCTTCCTGCCCCATCCCCAGTAGGACAGCAGGAGGGAGGGAGTAGGGTGGGCACAGACCCTGGGAGGACTAAAGAGGGGAAGAGTTAGCAGCGGCTTCCTGTGCTGGAGACCTCGTTCCAAGAAGGGCTCTCCACAGCTCCCCAGCAATGCTCCTATAGTTCCCATTAAGCTGTGCTGGAAATGCAAGCCTGTGCAGACTATCTAGTCTGACAAGACTGGTCAGTGGATAAAGACATCATGGGATGGAAAGAACCATTAAGAGCAAAACAAAAAAGTCATCACTGTAGAGCTTGAATCCTGGACCCCAAGTGTCTAGGTCTCCCCAGCAAGAGGGGTCCCACTTGTAAGAAAACATAAACCCAACATTCTGTCTGAGGAAGAGACATCACACTGCTCTTCTCAGGAGGACTCCTGAATGAAGATCCCTAGTTGGCAGCTCAGCACCTGCAGTGCCATAGCCTCCCAATCTTCTGTTTCTTGGCATTTTGTGCACACCTCAACTCTGGTATTTATCATATTAAATGAGTTTGAAAGCAAGAGCCATGCTCAAAACATCTCCGTTAACAAGGAGATGAGAAAGACACTCCCTAATTTTTTTTAAGGAAAGATAAAAGGCAAGAATGAGGGTAAGTAGGCAGGCAGGCAGGAAGAAAGGATGAATTTTTCATCAAGAATTTTTCCAGGTTGTTCTCCCTGGACCTGGGACGTGAACCTGGATATCTGGGATGTATTGGACTGTGCTCCTTCAGAGGTGGATGACCTAAACTGCTACTCCACCACGGCATCCAACACGCCCTAGTTAACGTCTCCTTGATGTGGAGGCAGGCTTCAAGAAAATAAATGCAGGGAAATGTCATCTGCTACAAATCCTGGGTTAACTCCATGATTCTGCCTGGGGAGCAACCAGAGGTAGGAAGACAGCTGTGCCCCTGGGACTGGGTCCTACTTAGGATCAAGAAGACTATGACACCAATGACCACCTGCATATCAGAGCCAAGGCAAAGCATAAAGTCAACACATGGTGCTGGCCCACTGCTGGCTCCAACAAGCCCTGCCAAACTTGCCAAAGGACAAGTAACAAAGTATCTAGAGAGTTACTGAAAACTCCCCACTAAACTCCCCACCTTTTTCAAAATTAGTTTGAGTGCTTTATTTGCTTCCAGAACTACTATACTCTGTGGAGATAAAGATTACTGAAACCAGAGCAAGTGATACTATTGATAGCAAGAGTCAGTGGCTACCACCACTGCTTATAGTTGACAAGATTCAAATCAAAGGCAGGCAGAGGTATGGAAAAGCCTTATGGAGTGAAGACGGAAAGGTCCATCTTGGATTGCTGGCCTGAAAAAGATAGAGGCAAGTCTGAGGGAAGAACAAGAAAAGCTAAGTCTGACACCTTCCTCTAGGAGAAAGGAAGAAGTACTCAGAAAGATATGGCACATCAAACGGACATGAAAGCCAGCTTGAAGTTCTGTTGGTCAAACAGCTCAATTTGAGCATTAAAAATCATGAGCTACGTACACTGGATGGTGACCAAATGCATCATATACCTTAATAAAAATGCTTACAAAATCAACTACAAACATTTACGGAAGAAGTGATAACAACTCTACAAACTTCTTGGGAGAGCACTTCCTAACTCATCCTATGAGGCCAGCATTACCCTGATACCCAAACCAGACAAAGACATTACAAGAAAACTACAAACTAATGTCTACTATGAACACAGAGGCAAAAACTCTTAAGATTTTGGCAAGTTAAATCCAACAGATATTAAAGGATAATACACACCCAAGCAGGTTTGACCCTGGGAATGCAGTTTATCCCCAGGAATTAAAAAATTAATATAATTCACTTTAGTGGTAGAAAGCACCATAATCATCTCAATAAGTGGAAAAAAAGAGATTTGACAAACCAAACATCCATTCCTCAGAGAAATACACTAATTCTGGGGCAGATGGACATCACTGTACCCAACTTGGAAAGGGACCTCACATCAAAAGGAGGAATTTTTGCCACAAACATTGAACTCACTGTCTAGTTCATGGAAAAACTGTGAAGAAACAAGTTAAATAGCAGCAGAAGGAAAAAGTGCTTTGTACTCTTCTAAAAGTCAGTGCCATAGTAAATGTTGAGGACTATTCCAGAAGCAGAACCAAAATAACCAATTACAATCCATGAATCTACACTGAGTCTTTATGAAGCAACAGATAACTTGACAGAAGTTAGGTAATGTGACCCAAAGACTGGAAGACACCCTGGAACAGTTAATTTCTTGGAAGACTTATCCACTGTGGTTACATAAGAGAGGTTCCTGTTCTAGAGGCCTGGATTTTCAATCTGGGGCCAAGGTTGACTTCTAGGGATATCTGGAGACATTTCTGGTTGTCAAGAAAGGCAAAGTGTATCACTATCATCTAGTGGGTAGAAGTCAGGGATGCTACTCAATACCTTGCATTGCACAGGGCAGTGTCTCACCATGAAGACTTATCTTGTTACAAATGTCTCTAGTGCTGCAGTTGAGAACCACAGTCATGCTGAAGACTCTAAGTCCCATATTTAGGGATATAATGACCTTTGGCAAAAATGTTAATTACTGAACTAGGAGGAGAGACAATGGGTATTTTTTATACTCTTTCAGCTTTTCTGAATGTTTAGTTTTTTTTTTTTTTTTTTAAGTAGGAATTTTGGGGAAAAGAGCAAAGACAGGAAATCTGATGGAGTAGGATGAGCTGCCCAGCATATCTTGCAGGAAAGGGCTCCAGAGTGGGGACACTTGGAGATGTGAAGTCTCAAGGAAAGAAACTTTGGTCCCGAGCATACGGCTCAAGTGGGGAGAATTTCTGGCAATTCAATGGGCGATTGGTTTGGAGCTATGGGCATCCTGAATGACAGGGGGCAGTCATGATCACAACCAAGATATGCCTGTTTGCTGACCAATCACCAAGGCTTTGGGCCATCCTGCCTGGAAAGGGGTAGGGCAAGGGGAAGCCTGAGCAAGGAATTTCTGGATGTTACACACTGGACCAAAAAAAAAAAAAAAAAAATCGTCATTTGTCACCAAAAGTAATAGTTAATAAAAATAAAGGATTATCAGAGGTTCCGTGTCCTGATCTTTTCAATTTTAGGAACTTCTTCCGAGAGACGCCCAGGGAAGGGCTAGACAGGCGCAGAAACCATGAGCTCCAAGGGGCATGAGTCGTCCTGTGGTCCCCACACACCTCGGTGCTCGTTCTGCAGCCGCAGACGCTGGTTGTACAGGCTCTTCTCGGTGAGGTGTTGGATCTCCAGAAGACCCTGCACAATCTCGAACACGGTGCCGTCAAGAAGCGCCAGGGCCAGGTCGCTGAGCGTGGTGTAGGACAGGCGCTGCTGAAAGGAGCTGCGGGTAGAGGCCGCGAGGTGAGCGCGGACGGAACCCGAACCACCGCAGCTGGTCCGCCCCGCCCGGCCTCGCAGCCGCGAACCTGGGCAGTTCCTTGACCAGGCTCTGCAGCGCCGACAGCAACTGGTAGTGCTTCTCCTGCTGCCGGGCCCCGTCCGCAACCTCCTCGAAGGCACCCGCATAACGCTCCATGGGGCTGGCGCTACGTCGGCCTCTGGCTGACGTGACGCGCACTCACCCTATGGCGCAACCTGCGCCTTTACGTTAGACCGCAGAACTGCGCGTCTCGCCCTGTTTTACGATATTTTGGGCGCGGCGCTGTCCTTCCTCCCTCGCGTCAACCTGAACCAAGGTCGCTCCGCCAGTCTCGGCGGAGGCTTCCAGTAGGGTTTCCAATTGCCCTCCCATTATTCAGACCACGTGACCTTTGAGGTGTAACTAGAAATCGCGAGATTTGTGAGAAGCCTGCCCCGCCCCCACAGAGTCCGTGCGAACTGAGGCCCAGCTACCTACCCGCCACTAGAGGTCCCGCCCCCCCCACGTCCCCACGCCTCCACTCCCACACGCCCTCAAGCCTCCACGCCTTGCGCAGTAGAGGGAAGGGCCCTCTCCTTTCAACCCCCGCCCCAGCAGGCATTCTCGTCCTGCGCCTGCGCCTGCTGGGAAGCTTTGAGTCCGTTGCTGTCCTTACCCGATTGCGCCACGCAGAGGGCGCTTGAGTTACTGCGTTCCGCCAACGCCTACGGCTAGTGTTAGTCACCTGCAGATTTCAGTCTCCTGTCTTCCACTCTGGTGCGGTATTCCTGGCCACCTGTCAAGCAAGGTCACTGTGGCCAGGTCTGGTAGCTCCAGCAACTGTGGTGCAGAGTGAGCCTGTGGGCCATCAGGCATCATTTACTTAACGCTGTGAGTGTGAAGAAAACCAGGGCCTCATCCCAAATTTAAGAATAAATTTCCTGCGATCCACAATTATTTGTTATAAGTCACGAAAGTAAAAAAGGTTCAGACTGCTGCTGGCTATTCTGTTTGGCTCATGGAGGCAGGAGGTGGGGGATTCCAGGCATGCTTTCCTCAGAAGTTGGGAGGGGAGGGCTGTACAGCAAGATATAAAAGTAGGTAGTCAAAGGAAAACAATAAAAAAGAAAGTTGTGTGACCTGAGAGTATGGGTCCAAGTGGCCATGAATAGAATGCTCAGAGTCTTGGAGGAGAGGGGCATGCTGAGCTGTTGGGATTCTGAGGGGTCAACTAATGTGGCTGCTTCCAGGGTGGGCTCTTGAACTGTGTTCTGGACACAGGTTTCTCTGAGCTCTCTTTTTGATAGACTTCAGCATAGGCCTCAGCCTACTCCAATTGTAGCAGAATCTTGCTAAGTCATTTTAGAGAGAATCCCCTATATGTGATATCAGATCAAATTTCTCCTCCCTTCTCAGATTTATCTGATCACCCTGGCCTGCCTTCAGCAAGAACACTGTTAGGTGAGTTTAGCAAGAATCCTCCTGTCCTTTGGTATGAGTGGGCTCAGGCACAGACCTGGAGTCCTTCCAGAAAGAGTTCAAGGAGAGAGATGGCTGATAACTGGCACCATGTAGCAAGTTTATTAGAAACACCATAGAGAGATCAGATTGCAAAAAACTACAGAAGAAAAAAAAGTACAGGCTAAAGGAATCCTTTATATACCCTAGGGGGATGACATTGTTCTCTTGGTAGATGTAACGGGGTGTGGTTATGAGTTATTGGCACCCCTTTTACAGTATGGCAGGAATTGTTAGGAGCATGGCTTCTGTTACTAGGGAGAGTAAGCCTCTTCCCAGCATGCCCAGTTTAGGTGGGAGTTGTTAAAGGGTGGGGCTAAGAATCCATTACTAAGGAAGCGTCTTTTCTATAAATGCATACTTACCACTCCTGGTACTATAAGTGGTGTTTGCCCACTGAGTAACTAGGAATTCACCTAATGTCCAGAAACAAACACTAAGGAAAAGCTAGAAGTGAAACAAGGAACTAGAGAAACCTCATTTTTGCCGGATTACTCTAAAGACCACAGAGCCCTGGGGTGGGGACTTTCTAGAATAATCCTCTGTCAGTGAAACAAACCTTGGACCCGCCCAGTGGGACCTTGGCTGGAACTCTCTACCCTTTTCAAGGAAAAATCCCCGCCCCCCCCCAATGTCCCAAAGTGGAGTCACAGGCTGGAATTCAGTGAAAGCCCTCACAAAGATCTCAACCCCTAGAATATCGTGGTTGGCTCCTCTGGGAATGATCCGCCCTACACCCTTGAGGGTGTACTCTTGCTTTGGCCACTTTTTCACACTTATTTTTACTCTGTGAATAAACTTCACTCTTTACTTCTGAGTTCTGATGAAACTGCTATGTGCTATGAGTGTCTTGGGAGTCTCTTGAAGAATACAAGAACCTGAAGGTGAGAAATTCTGTGGTGTCAGGATGATCCCAGGAAAGATTCCAGGTACATTTCTGCTAGATCTATCAGAGAAAAGGATTTAAATTGATTGCCAGGTGTTGCAGTTTATCTATGCAGGCTGGATTCAGGGCCTCAAGATGGTGTTAGGAAGAAAGGTAATCTCTCTTTACTCTTCTAGGAATTTAGGCTGGAAAATAATTAAGTCAACACAAGTGAGATTAGCAAGAGAAAAGACAAACTTGATTGACCTGCAGGGAGGCTCACAAAGAAAAATGGAACCTATCATCTGGTCATTTTAGCGAGGTTATGTATGCTCTAGAAAGGGGATAATGAATTTAGGAGGGAAAAATAAAACCAAAGACTTTCTGGTCAAGATGGTGACCTTGTATGAGCAAGACCCACATCGTCCCTACAGAGTAACTAGGAATTCATCTATTGTCCAGAAACAAACACTAAGGAAAAGCAGGCACAGAGGCTGTAGAAACACAGCAGTGGTAGTGACCACAAAGCATGAGTGAAAACATCAGTATTCAGAGATACACTGCATATAAAAGATTTAGATCGTGGTGGAGGGGGGTTAAACCAGGAAAAGCTGGGCCTCCCAGGAATCACAAAAGCAGCAGAGAGCCTGCCCAGTGGGACCAGGACATGGAGCCAGTACAGGGTGCAAGGAGGACCAGTGCCACAGTAGTTTAAAGGGAAAATTACACTTGGCACTTTAGTAACTGGAAGGCAGACAGGGGAACCCCTGCACCCCAACCCCTCTGACTATATTGCACCAGAGCTAAAGGATCCACCCATCAGAAATCTGGCCTCCAGGTTTGAAGGAAGAGTGTCTTCCAGAGGGAGAAACTGTCACGCTACCCACTACCACCATCTTGTGGGTGGAGAAAAAACTGTAGCCTGAGTACTGATTGTTGGCCAATAGCAAGGTAGTTGTTAATGGCTTAGAGCTGGCATGCTGGGGGAAAGTCTGCATGACCCACACAAACTCCAAACCCATAGGTTGATTCTAGTTATGAGTTTTCTCTTTTTTTCTTTGTGAATCTAGCCAATGGTTTGTCAATTTATTTTTTCAAGGAAACAACTTTTGGTTTCATTGATCATCTGGACTGTCTTTTTGTTTTCTATTTCATTTATTTCTGCTGAATTTTGATTATTTTCTTTCTTCTACTGATTTTTGTCTTTAATTTTTCTTCTTTATCTAATTGTTTTAAATGTAGGGCATCTCTGGGGAATATTTATGCAAATACATGTGAAATATAAATGTTGGTTTCAGCTTTCAGAACTATAGTAATAATAATAGAAAATTGGAGGAAATTAAAATTAATATCCATTAAGAAGGACCAGCTTAAACCATTCTGGTACATTAGTATTATTACCAGCATCCTCTGAGGTCTTCTTTCCCATTGACTAATAAAGATGGAGGACCACAGCAGAACCTGGCAAAAAGAAATTTATTCTTTGGCTAAAGAGAGAGAAGGGAGCTCCTGCTCTAAAGTACTTTCCCTTCTGAGCACATATATGATAGGTTATATGGCTTTTGCAAAGGAGGAGGGGAAGAGGCAATATTCTGTTCTCTGAGCACTGCAGACTTCTAGTCTGAGGGCTGCATTACTTCAAAAAGAGAAACTGCTATTTACCAAACAAAAGATAAGATTTGGTTTTCCATTACTTAAACATATTTTCACCAACATTATGTCAAAATTTTACTCTTATAGATCTCTGTAAACAGCATTCATGTGTTAATTTTAGACATGAATTAATACTATTTGTATAACTAGAATATTTATTTTTTAAGATTTTGATTGATTATGAAATGTCCATTTTTAAGTTTAACCTTAGAAGACAGTGCATGTAAATACTTACATACAAACTCTTGCAATGGATTCAGAAGTCCTTTTTCGGACCTAAAGCTTATTTCATGCTTTATGCTATATTTAATACCATTAATTTCTGCTTTATTTAAATTCTGCTTTCCCATAAGTTTAGAAGTTCTTAGCCAGCTCAATTTTATGATATACCTGTGATTCAGAGTATTTGTCAATTTTCTTCATGAATTTTTCTGAACACTTTAACAGAAGTGTTAGGGAGAATAATACTTTCAATAGGTGACAAAAACCTCCAAAATATTCATGGTTAGGCATGCAACTATAATATAATTAACAACTTAACCTGAAGTTTTGTTTAAGCCTGACATACGACATTTTATAATAACCAGAATAACAAATATAGCAGAAAATGTTGCATAACTTGAGAACATGCATATTATTATATTTCCACATAAACATGCTGAGAAAGCCACACATTAACCTGTGTTTTGACTGTGCCTCCCATAAGATGGCATTATACCAAATAAATCCAATTTAATATTCTTCCTTTTACCAAGGGAGAATTATTTGTCTATATGGGCTATTTTAAGAGCTCTCTGAGATTTCCCATATTTCTCTTAAAAACTCATTCAGCATTTCACTTTTAGGCAGGTTTGTGAAAGTAAGGTCATAGAGTAATGAAACAAACTTATTTAGGTAGCCAAATTCATATAGTTCTGACAGTACTCCATTTTCATCCTTCATTTTATCAGAGGCCTGATGGAGATAACTAAGTTTTGAGACAACTTTCTTCTAAGTAAAGTTTTAAATAACTTATAATTTGTTATTAAAGGTTAATACAAATTTAAGAGTACATTTTTCCTTTTTGCAAATAAAAAAACTAAAGTTTGAGTTCGCATAAACATATCACAAAGCTTAATTTTAAATTTACTTGATTTTTATCCAAACTACATGTTGGAATAACTTGTTTTTCCTTAAAATTCATTTTCACATACATCTTAACTTTGTATGTGCAGATATACTTCCCTTGCCCTTATTAACTTTATTTTTCACATTGAATAATAATCACATTTTTAAGGATTTACAATCCTTAAAACTAATTTTAAGCAACTGTAAATAAAACAAAATAGTGGTTTAATGACATTTTCTAGATTAGAAATGCCATGCTTCCTTATAGTCTCTGAGCTCTTTCCTTGAAGCTGACCTAAGTTTAGCATAATTTAACATTTTAGTTAATTCACATTGGTTAACACCACTTAGCAAAGCTCTGCAGTTATAAGTTACTAACCATACTTTAGAGACTTATAGAGGTTCTTGCTAAAGATTTTTAAGCAATTTCTGATCAGAAAAAGGTTCAGGGTGACATATTGAAATCAACTGTTGAACCCAAAGACACATTTAGATTAGTTAACTTCTTGAATTTTTAACTCACGAAAGGCGTCCTTGATGATTTAGTAACACACTGAACAAATTTTATCAACACATGTACTCATAACATGCAGAGACAAACACAAATATCATGTTTTTTATTTAAAACCATAATCATGCCAGGCAAGAGAAGTATGTATAGGTACCTTTAATTAATTAATTATTTTCTATAGTTTTATTACTTTCTTACCTTGTTTGGGTAATATTAGGACTTAAAAGATTGAGTTGTCAGTTAGGTCATACATTTTTATTTCCTAGATCAGTCGATGTATTTCCTTTATGCATTTTTCCCAACTTAATATTTCATATATACCAGTGAATTTACACTGAGAGCTCTGAAAATATTTTCCCAGTTTAGAAATCTAATTTTATATCAACTTAAACTTAAGCCACCAAGAATTTAGACTTAACCATAGGTTTATGTCAAATAAGTTCTTATCAGAAAAACAGTACAATAATTAATTAAAACACAATAAACTTAGTAAATGTGCACATGAACAAATTTCACCTCCCTAAAAATATTTAAAGAGGAAAAATCCTGCAAGATTTCCAGAGGGAAAATCATGAAATCAAATAACCTTTTTTAAAAGATAAAAATTCACTAAAATAAAATATTATTAGAAGACAGAGAGAAAAACATCACTTTAAAATCATTCCCAATTGTGTGTCCAAGGGTACAGATAGCTGATTTTCCATATCTACAGAAAAATAAGCCAGAATTTAACTGTTTATTGTTAGGTTCCCCAGAAGGTTTGGGGATTTCTTGGTTGAGAACATGGAAGGAGTGGCCTAAAAACACTTCAAATATCCGAGATTAATTTTTATTGGCATTTTGAAGTAGACTGGCTGGCTAACAGAGCACACCAGCCCCAGGAGATTGGGTTATTTGCTATTTTTATAGGAGGGTGGGGCTAGTTACAGATAGGAGGCAGGATAGGCTTTCAGATTCAGGGCAATAGTCTATTAAGAAATTAATTAAGATGTTAATATAAGACATTAGTCAAAATGACGGGGATCATTATTAGAAGAGACTGAGAGAAGTGCCTAAGTCCTGCCACTTCCAGGAAAGACTGAGACAAAGGCCAATGGAAAACTCCACCAAATGCCACGCACAGAGTAGTCTCCAACACAAAATGGCATCAGTCATGTCTTTTTGGCAGACCTTTCCTATCAGCTTTTACCTGGACTCCCACCAGCATTATTATTGGAATGTGGTGAAATCCCCTGTGTTTACAGGATGAATCCCCTATTGTTTAATTTTGGCCCTCTCTCAGTAATGAGGGTCTCTGGCCTTCACCTTGCATTTGTACTGAGCAGGTAGCATAAGTTATGAATCCAGACTGTTTGATTCTGAGGAAAATTGACAAGGTTTGTTATTTTAATAGTCTTTCCTTGATTCCACCTATACCCTAATATATACTATTTAATTACAAAACTTTGCATACAAAATTTTTGCTTAAGTTCCTACTCATAGGCCATCTATGACATTCATTTTTATGTTCTATATTCCTTTTTCATGAATATTCCTTTAGATTTTCTTAGTACATGCCAAAGTTCATTTAAAATTTGTCTTAAAACTACTTTCTGATGTGCAGACAGCATAGCTTAGGGCAGTATGTAAATGTATAAGTGGAAAACTAACTGGCAGAACTTGGGACATCTAAGAGTAAGGACCTCAAAGACAAGGGATGCACCTTAGTAAATTGCCTCTAAGACACAGCCTTGGACACTCACGCCATTTTACTCCAGGTAACCTGTACATGCCCAAAGCCCTTAACCCTCATATGTGTGTGTGTGTGTGTGTGTGTGTGTATGAATCCATTTTGCTGATGTGAGTGAGAGGTAGCACAGATCCTGAACACAGACACACATACATACACACACAGACTCTTGATGTAAACTTTTCAGCCCCACAGAGTACCTCGACTATTTCTGCTTTTAATAAACTTTCTGTGTGTTCCTGGCCAAATTGACTCTCCCTATGAGTTCTTTCTGGACAGACCCAGAGTCTCAGCATGTCTCAGCTGCCTCCCTTGGCATCACTTTCCTTGATGCTTTCTTAATTAATGTGATGATATCAAACCTTTAAAAATACTTCTTTCAGAAGCATTTTCCATTTATATACATTGAAAGGTTTTTTCTGAGCTCCGTGAGGAAAGTCAATTAGACAAAAAGTCGAATAGCCAGGGCTTTTTGGGGGTTTGCGCACCCGGGCGAGGTTCTCCGGTTCGCAGAACGAGGGCCGGGGAAGTCACGCCCCAACAAAGGGAAGCGTGATCTTTATGCAAAAGAATTTCGCGGGCTTCATACGTGGCGATTGGGGATTGGTCCTGTGATTCCAGGTGTGGTTTCGTCAGCTTCCTTTTTCCTGGGTATGGTCGCCATTTTGTCCTTCTGGGCCACCCTAACATTCCAACCTCTTTGATAGGATAAAGGGGTGCCGTAATCGTTCTGGCTACTTCCTGCTGACAGGTGGGGCGTAGAGGGGAGGGGTCAGAGGTTGGCGTTGTCTGGCCCGGTCTGGACAGGAGAGTAGACTCTGGTCTGGAGCAGCATCTGGTGGAAGGTAACCCGGGAGGCTTCGTGGATCCTGTCCTGGAGGAATCTCAGAAAGCATGGGCCAAGCATTAGTAATACACATATTATCAAAATTGGCCCAACAATCGGGGCTAAAGTGGAAAAAATCAGGGAGCGCCACTATGGGGTCTCCATTTCTAGAGGGGTGTAGCCCTTTTTCAACTTGTCTTTATTAAGATTTTGGAGAGTGTCGATGTTTTCCTCTACTAGGCCGCTTTCGTTTACATAAAAGCAGCACTGCTCCTGCAAGAAAAGGCATGTTCCCCTTTTTTCTGCTGTTAGGAGGTCAAGGGCCCTGCGGTTTTGCAGAGAGATCTGGGCTACTGAGGTTATTTGTCTTTGCAAAGAGGTTAGAGAGGTGGCAGAGGCATCAAGGGCCTGCTCTAGCTCAGCCCGCAGTTGGTGGGTGGTTTGTAGGCTGTGTGCTAGGCCTGTGCTCCCTATTCCAGCAGCTATCAAAGTGGTGGTGAAGGTTAGGCCCACGAGTATAGGCAAGAAGACAGCCCGTTTCTCCCTCTGCCTGGCCAACTTGGCCTCGAGTTCTCCTTCACCATAATGCATAAGCTGTGGGGTTAGCACAGTCGGATTGCATGGAAAGGCGGAGGAGGAATTGATGGTCCGTAACAACGTCCCATTACACCAAAAAAATGTACCTGGAGGGCTGGTGGTGGTTCCCAAGACTTGCAGAGTCTGGTTGCAGGAGGAGGAACTTGTGGCAGCGTAACATACCTCGTGGTCGCCCATCAAGTCCCAGAAGAGTGGCACTTCTTTCATGGTAAAGGATATTGGGGACTTTGAGACAATAAGAGGGGTGGGTATAGGGACTGCTGCAGTTGGGGAGCGGTCGAGAAAGGCACATAAGAAGCAGTCAGTTATATTTCCTACATCTGAAATGTCGAGAAGCTGAATGCCCTGACAGATAAGGTTAAGCCAGGAGAAAGGGTTTTTAGACTTTTTTTGGGCTATATTGCTGTCTAAGAATTCCTCCTGGGTGAGTATGTCGTTAGCCAGGTCGGTGAAATCCGACAGCTCGGGGGTCAGGGGGGAGTAGGTTCGGTAGATGAATATGTCCCCTGAGGGGCTTGCATGCCAGATTGCCCCATAAAGCTTTCCCTTAACTCCCCCTTTCCCAGGCCTGGTCCCAGGGGTCCGGTATAACATATTGCTGTAACTAGTCCTTTGCCCATTCCATATATTTGCACTTGTAGTAAGGGCATCCCCCATATTTGTCAGGCCACCAGTTACAGTATTCTTTAGGTTGTTTATGAAGAAGGCGCATGGCATGCCATGTGCCCCAGGATTGGGAGAGGATAGTATAGGGGTTGGGGACCACCGGGTGGATAGGGACGATTGCCTCATTGATAAGTCTGAGATCTTGGACCAGACGATAGGCTCCAGTCGGTTTCTTGACTGGGAGGATAGGGGTATTGCATGGTGAGTTGGTAGGGACAAGAAGTTTCCTGTCTAGGAGGCAAGAAATAATAGGCTTTAATCCTCTCAGGTTCATTTGAGAGATAGGGAACTGGGGTATGGAGGGGAAGACATCAGGCTGCTTAAGGCGGACAATGACAGGGGTATGGTGGGAAGCTATTGTTGGGGTAGAGGTGTCCCACACTTGAGGGTTAACAAGGGAGGGGGATATAGGCGAGTCTGGAAGGGGAGTTGAGTCTTCTAAAAAGAGGAGGATGAAAGGAGAAGAGGGTGACCCTGAGTGAGCTGGAGAGTGGCACCTAATATTTGTAGGACATCCCTTCCTAAGAGCGGAACAGGGCAGGAAGGTATGACGAGAAAGGAATGGGAAAAGGGGAACCCATCCAGGCTACAGTTAAGTGGAGGGGTCCGTCGGGGGCAAGACGGGGTCCCGTCTACCCCCATTACCGAGATCTGGGAAGGAATCGCTACCTGCAAGGCTACCCTGGGCTTTTTGAGGGTGACGGGGGTAGACGAGTCCTGGCGGGCGGCGTCATTCAGAAGCCCAAGGAGCTCCGATGTGGCCAGAGGCGAGTTCGCGCCTTGAGCTAATTCTCCGCGTGGAGGCGCCGAGGACGAGCTCTTAAGGGGACAGGCATCCTTCCAGTGGCTGAGCTGCCGGCAGTCTGGGCAGGGCCTCCTTGGAGGTCGGGGCTGCGGACACACTCGAGCCCAGTGTCCCCACTTGCCACATTTGAAACAGGCCCCAGGTTGGGTGCTCGTCATTCCAGTTTTAGGCTTTGCCCCCATCACCACCGGCCGCAGGGCTGCCAGCATAGCCTGGGTCTGCAGGGCTACCTTTTTCTGTAAGCGCGCCTGGCGGGCGGCTTCAGCCTCTGCTTCCCGATTATTAAAAACCTTAAATACCATATTCACCAGATCTCGGATGGGGGTTTGGGGGCCATCCTCGGCGTTTTTTAGTTCTTTTTCGGATGTCTGGGGCTGACTGGGAGATAAAATGAGTAGCCAGAACAGTCGCCCCAGCGTTAGATGTTGGATCTAAGCGGGTATGAAGCAACATGGCCTCCGTTAGCCTGTTAAGGAACAAAGCTGGATTCTCTCCCGGTCCCTGGGTCACTTCCCTGAGTTTATAATTGACTGCCTTTTGCGCTGACTGATTCAACCCCACTATGAGGCATTCGGCCATCTGGTCACGGTGACTTCGGCCCGCCTGTCCTACCTGGTAGTTCCAGTCTGGCTCCGCCTCCGGGACAGCTCAGCCCCCACCGGCATGAGGGGGTTGGTGGCATGTATTTGGTCGGCTTAAGTCCTGGCGGCAGTTCGAACGCGATCACGTTCATCAGGAGTCATGCTGGAGGTTAAGATAATGTGCAGGTCATGCCAGGTTAAATCATAGGCTTGCGCTAGGTATTGAAATTCCTTGACAAAGTTAGTTGGGTTGGCAGAGAAGGAGCCCAAGCATTTCTCTATGGAAGAGAGGTCCGTCAGGGAGAAGGGGACGTGGACTCGGACTAGACCCTCCGTCCCGGCCACCTCCCGGAGCGGGCAGATACGGGAGTCAGGGGGTTTGGAACTCCGGAGGGAGCGGGAGCGAGTGTGAGAGCTGACAGGGGAGGAAAGATTTTCCTCAGGTGTAGGAAGGCTGGGCTGGGGCCGATAGACGGAGGGAGGAGGAGGAGAGGCGGGGCCCCCTACAGAGTCAGAGGGGGCGGAGGCAAGCCGCGTGGCAGACACGGGGAATGTGGCGGCGCCCAAATCGCCAAGTCCCGAAGTGCTAGCAAGTAGAACCTGGGCCGTGGTACACTGAGCGCAAAGATCTGGGCGGGAGCGCAGAGCCCAGAAGCCCTGAATGTATGGGATCTCTGGCCATTTGCCGATCCGTCTGCAAAATTTGTCTAAGCCCGTTAGAGTAGCAAAATCAAAAGTGCCTTCCGGGGGCCAGCATTTATCGAGTTGGTATAGTGGCCACAGCTTAGTGGACAAAAAAAGCAACCGTTTTCGCTTAAGGGTGAGATCGATTGCAACCAGATTCTGTATCAGGCACCCTAAGGGTGTTTTAGGATCTGGTTTGGATTTCCGCCCTCCCATTTTGATCCCCACGGAGCAGCAGGTAGAGAAAGAGGCGTCCCTGTAACGCTACCTGCTGTGCGGGTCAGAAGAATTGGAATCTGAGTGTAGGAACAGCATCCTATCCTCAGACCCTGACGGAGGAGAGCAGCCTCTCCAAAATAAAACACTCCCCTGCCGCAGCGCTGCGATTTTCTGCGAGAGCAGTCCCTCGGTCAGTATTCAGGGGAGCTGGATTCGGAGCATAGGGATCAAAATTAAAATTAAGGTGGTAGCACTTACCCTAGTTCATAGTTCAGTCGGGAGGAATGGCCAAGAGATCTCCTCATGGAGCGGGAAGAGGAGCGGTCTTCAGGCAGACATCAACTCCACCCGGGATTCAGCACCAAAATGAAAGGTTTTTTCTGAGCTCCGCGAGGAAAGAAAGTCAATTAGACAAAAAGTCGAACAGCCAGGGCTTTATTGGGGTTTGCGCACCCGGGCGAGGTTCTCCGGTCCGCAGAACGAGGGCCGGGGAAGTCGTGCCCCAACAAAGGGAAGCGCAATCTTTATGCAAAAGAATTTCGCGGGCTTCATACGTGGCGATTGGGGATTGGTCCTGTGATTCCAGGTGTGGTTTCGTCAGCTTCCTTTTTCCCGGGTATGGCCGCCATTTTGTCCTTCTGGGCGGCCATTTTGTCCTTCTGGGCCGCCATTTTGTCCTTCTGGGCCAGCCTAACATACATCTTTTTACTACTTTGTAAAAAAAATCCATTGAAATTCTTTTTGCTTTTAATTCATTGTTGAAAAAAGTTATCCTACCTAAGGTGAAATTTCTGGAAGACTTTTTTAATTAAAAGAAACCCCTTTAGAAAACACATCTATTTTCCCTCCATTTCTAAGCCATAAATCAGGGCAACTCTCTCCAGTGGCTTGTGAAAAAAAGGCCCTTTAAACTATTTCCTTTATAGTTGATGTTTGCCTGATTTTCCTTCTCAGAGAGCATACAGCCCCATTGTTCCAAAGTAACCAATGAGATCAAAGAGACATACCAGAAATTATTAATTTAGGAGGAGACTTATTAAGCCGGGGACCATGGGGGTGATAAGAAACCCAAATCTCATGGTAATCCATGTGCATGGCTCAGGGTTTATATAAGCATACAGAGAGGTGCAGAGAACAAAGGCAGTTAATAATTTTCCACAGGCACAATCATGGCTTCCATAGAATCACATTTTTAACATTTTTCCATTATACTAGGTATAATCTGAAATTCTCCTAGAGCCCCCAGGTGTGTCGGGTGTGTCAGGATGTGTGCATAAGTGGTCTAAAGTAGAGGTCAGTTTGCATAAGTAAAGGTCACACCCTAAATGTCTTAAGCTATTCTGTTCACATTTAACTTCTTCCTAGATCTCAGCAGACTTACGGAAACCCCTCCAGCCAAGGTCCCACTGGGTGGTTCCAAGGTTTGTATCACTGCCAGAGGATTATCTAGAAAGTCCCCACCCCAGGGCTCTGTGGTCTTTAGAGTAGCCCAGTAAATAAAAGCTTTTCCAATTCCCTGTTGCACCATAGCTCTGCTAAGCATAGACCTTGACCTCTGCTTTATCATTCAAGTGTCTGTCTGAAGGCACAAAACAAAAATTTGCTGAGTGGAGTTATAGAGTCTTTCCTCTTCTTGGTGCCTTAGAGTCAAATTGCAGTTGGGACAGATGTGATAGTGTTACAGCTCTCTGGTATAAACCAAGTGGGCACTCTTTTGGAAGAATTTTAGGCAGATTTATTACACGCACGGTCTCAGCTGAAATTATTTCACAAAGAGCTCAGCACAGGCTTCAGGTTAGAGCACACTTATATAGGCTAGAGAAAACATGGGAAGAGAGGGATATAAATTAGGGGAAAGGATTTCAAATGTGGGAAGTTCTTTGCTGGCAACATTCCAGCAAGCTCAGGTCACAGGGTGTTTTTATGGAGTTGCTTCATGGCTGCTGGAAGCGGTGAGCAGACCTTTTTCTCCCACAATAGGAGGGATTTGAAAATGTGCAGAGGTGAAATGGCAAGGAGAGACTTGACACATATACTATTCTATAGGCAATGTAAGCAAGGAAATCATTTGTAACTACATATGGAAAAAGTGTTGTGCTGCACTGACTAGAAAGCATAAAAGATGGAGCCTCTGCATGATCTATTGGGGCTCAGCCTTTGGATGTGAATCTGCTGAGTCACTGCCAGTAGAATAACCCTTGTTTCCTGATTGTTAGGCTGGCCCAGAAGGACAAAATGGCCGCCCAGAAGGACAAAATGGCCGCCCAGAAGGACAAAATGGCGGCCATACCCGGGAAAAGAAGCTGACGAAACCACACCTGGAATCACAGGACCAATCCCCAATCGCCACGTATGAAGCCCGCGAAATTCTTTTATATAAAGATCGCGCTTCCCTTTGTTGGGGCGTGACTTCCCCGGCCCTCGTTCTGCGGACCGGAGAACCTCGCCCGGGTGCGCAAACCCCAATAAAGCCCTGGCTGTTCGACTTTTTGTCTAATTGACTTTCTTTCCTCGTGAAGCTCAGAAAAAACCTTTCACTGATAAAGCCTTGGTGTCCCATTTCCTTGCTTGCTGGGCCAGCAACATCTCAGCTGACTTCCCATTTATACCCTGGAAAATAAGCTTTCTGCTCTACTGCAACTCTTAGAAGAGGAAGTTTTGCTTGCTTTAAAAGACTTGAAGGAGGGGAAAAGGTTAATTTTCTTGTGCTGCCAGTTCTCAGGGCTAAGATTACAAAGACCCTTTTCAACCAGCAAAGAGGGAGGTGGGATTAGAGAATTTAACCTCTGCTCAGGAACATGTCTCAGGGATTTCAGAGGAAAGCTGGTCTGAACAGTTTTACCAGCAGGGGAGCACAAGCAGAAGCACAACTAGGAGGAGTGAACAAAAGAGAAAAAAAATCCTTCAGAGCTTTGAGATAATGACAGGCAAGATTTCTGCCCCCTCCCTGTAATGGTCTAGGTGGAGATTTTTCCTTCCCTCTTTTTTATTTGCCGGGTACTTTCAAATGCAAGTGGTTTTTGCTCAAGACATCCTATTAACAAAAAATCAGGAGAGCAAAATGAGACCTTTTGGTTTCTTGGGAAAAGTCAGATCCCATATGATCACATTGTGCCTGTAGACACAGCTGGGTGTTATCTTACGGAGCAACCAGACCCAACTGGCTTGTCCACTCCTTCTCCCCATTAAGTGTGAAAAGCCAATTTGAAAGTGAAAAAAGATCAGCTCTTTGGGTCTTCAGCTTTACAATCAGATACACATAATGGAAGGTGTCAACATTCTGGAGACCCGTGAGAGAGATAGAGAGATTTACTGGCTGAGCAGAAGTTAATTTCATAGGTGCTTGTCCATCCCAGTTGAGAAAAGAGCTCACAAATTTGGATCCAGCATGACCCTTTTAAGAAAGTTGTGTGGGGGAGGGTGGAGAGAGAGAGACAGAGAGAGAGAGAGAGAGAGAGAGAGAGAGAGAGAGAGGGGGGGGGGGGGGGGGGGGGGGGGGGAGGGGAGAGGGAGAAGAGAGGAGAGGGAGAACTTATCAACATACTGGTTACAGTCCTAGGCACCTTGTAATATGTTACCGTGGGACTTTAGAAGCTTGCCTCCAGTTTTGGGTCCTTGAGGGGTCTGGGAGATTTTGTTGGCTTCCCACATGCTCTGAGAACAAAGAAAACAGCTCTTCCAGTAGGAAACAAATGATGTTTATTGAAGGGAAAGTGAAAAGGCACCCTTAAGAGATAGGGTAATGACAGGTCATCCCACAAAGAGTGACAGGGGGACTTTTGAGTTAAAAACTTGAGTTTTTAGTCCAGTAGCTTGCTTTTTGCCTTTATCCCCACCCAGGGGAGTTCTGAATAGTTTCTGAATAGTCTGTTAGAGGTTTCTTCTAAATTGATTGGAGAATTGGAGAACTTTAGGTTGGTGCTGTTTTATGATATACTACTTTGTTCTCCTTTATCCCCTGCACCAGTTTATGTTTACCCTTACTAATATTCTTATAAGCCTATGACAAAAACAACAACAATTTTTTTTTTTACTGCAATGCCACTGGCTCATATATTTGTTAGACTCAGAAAAAGGAGCTGTGTTACCAGAGGTCAGGTCAATTAGATGAAATTCCTTATGTACAGGGCTTTATGCTACTGCACAATCAAGACTCGGGAAAGAAAGAGAATCTCTCAATGATTCAAGACAGGTTAAAAGTAATAACAAACACTTTTATAATAGTGAGGCAGAGAAATTAGGAGAAGAGGAAAGAAGGATGGTGTATCATGCCAGTTCCTGGCACTGGCGAGTGCAGTTTGTCCTGGAAAGAATTCAAGGGGAGATACCTGTCCTAACACCACATTGCAAGTTTATTAGAAAACAACTAAACAGAAGTGATGCATGCAGCTTGGGGTTACAGGAGCAAGAGAGAGAGAGTTGTTAAAATGCAGTCTCTTATATATAGGAGGAAGGGACCACCCTTTGGGAGTACCCAGGGGTCACAGTTCTCTCCAGAGTCAGAGTTCAAGTCTACGGGATAACTAGGAGATGTGTCCCCAGTTCAGGTTGCTAGGGAAGGATTATAGGCTTTCCAGCCAGTCTCTTCTCATCCATCCCTCATCAATGTATACACTGAATTCTTCCTCTGAGAGTGTGGGTCCTGGGATACCTGCAGCTCAAGCAAAACTGGGAAGGGCTAGTGAACCCCCTTGAGTCCCAGCTTGCATATAAGGAAAAATTGGAATTATTTCCCTCTCGAGTTGGGTGATGAGGGCACCCAAGAGTGACCTGAGATCACTCAATTCAGAGCAGTGCAATATCCCCTCTGCCAGTATCTGGTCAGTAGCCTAAATGAACAGGGTCAGCTTTCAAATTGTATATGCATGAGAAACAGAAAATTATATTAAGGATATTAGTCTAGATATTAGGATTGACATTGAGGCCAGTTGTCTACTTCTCAAAACAACTAGAAAACACAGTTAAGGATGGCCACCTTTCCTCCGAGGGTAACTGCTACCTGTGATGTCTTCTTAGAGGAGGCAGAACAATTTACTATGGGAAAACAGGTGACCTTATCTGTGCCCTACCAAGTTCTTACCCTTCTCAAACAAAAATAGGTTACCAGCTAATGGGTGTGATGAGTGGGCAAATACCAGGCCTATTAGACAATCCAAATATTACTCTATGCATCATTAATACTGTAAACCCAACTACCCTTCTTCTATCTGAGGAACCCAAAAGTGACAACTCTTACAATTGTCTGGAAGTGACTGAGTATATACAACTGCAACTGAGGTTGCAAACTGGAACCTTTTCACAGATGGCAACAATTAAATGAGAGTTGGGAAATGGCATGCAGGTTACATAGTTGTTACCCCCGCTCACACCATGGAAGCTCAAGCACTTCATGTTGGAAATTTGGCTCAAAAGACTGAACTCAGAGCCCTGACCTGAGTCTCAGAGCCCTGACCACTAACTCAGAGCCCTGACCACTAACAAAAAGTAAAAGGGTAAATATTTACACTAATTTATACTTTCACCATAGCTCGTGTCTATGGTGCCATGTGTAAGGAGAGGGACCTACTCACCTCCAACAACAGAGGAATTAAGTGTCTTCAAGAAATTAAAGTTCTCTGGGAAGCAGTGACAATTCTAAGGTGTGTTTGTATTACCCAAGACAACAAAAGATAGATCATACATTGCAAATGAGGAGCAGGGTTGCCAACATAGCAACCATGGAAGCTGCCTAAGTCAGCCTGATTCTATTAATGAGGACCCACATACTCCACATGGAATAGACAGATTTCCCCTGTAGTATAACATTCAAGGTTTAAAGTGGGCTGAAAAAGTGGGTTGCACTGATCAGATAGAACATAAATGGATGAAAAGTCAAAGGGACAGATTTTGATAAGTGAACATATTCTGCCCCCCATTTTCGTACATTTATATGAGGAAATTCACTATGGCAGGATACAACTGGAAACAATGCAAAGTTTTCGTAAGGGACCTCATTTTAAACAGACTATACAGAAAGTAATGAAGGGCTGCCACTTCTGTGTCCAAAATAACCTTAAAGCTGATGGAAATGGTGCCAAGTCTGTAGATGACAGAATTGAATAGGGACGGCAATGAGTTCAGCAATCCTGAGATATTTGTGGATTGACCTTGGAGATGCCTCAGAGTTATCTATCTTGAGGATTGAGAAGCCTGGGTGTGTAGCTTTCAGCTTTACTGATCTGTCTTTGCTTGAGAGCTGCTGTGGTGGGAAGTGGCATTCATCCCCTCCTGCATCCAGCCTGCCTGGTGGAAGTCTGCAATAGCTTCAGGGGACTCAGTGAGGTTGGTGAGCTCAGAAATGGTGTGGGCAGGTGCTGTCTCAGCTAGTCTTCCTCACTAGGAGCTCTTTTCTTAAAAAAAAAAAAAACTCTGCAAAGATGGCTTTAGAGGACATCTGCCCACTAGTCTCCTCTTTCCATGAGCCATAGATGTTCATTCTTTGAAACTCATTTGGAGCTTGCCATTTTTGAGATTCTCCATTTTTGCTGTTTGCATCTGGTCTTTATTTATTTATTGTCAATCAGTTACTAAATGTGCTGCTTAGTGATATCAGCTCCTAGTTTGCATGGAGGAAGCTTCTTTAAGTTGCTTAGTTTGAGGAATTAATTAACAGCTTATGGGAGAATACACATTTGCTGACAGAAAGAAAAAATTAGGTCGTGTATGAATAGTTTTACCTGGGGTCTGTGGCAGCAAATAGCTCTCTGCAGACACTCACCAGGGTTTGTGTGAGGACTACACAGTAGACTGGTCTCCGGCTGGGGCATTCCTTCAGGGACCCCTGAAGAAACATGTGATACCCTAATTACAGAAACTTCTTGAAATGATCTCTATATTTTTGGCCTGGTTTCCAAAGTCCTCATAGTTAAGACTTAAAAAAAAACTATTGCCTCCTTAGACAAAGATGATTCTTAATCTTGCTCATAAATTTCTTTTAGAATGTCCCTTTTCTACTCACCATTATTTGTCTATACATATCCACCTTGTCCATCAACACTCAACTCTATTAGAGAGCAGTTTGGAAGAGATAAAGAAAATCTCTCTCTTTCTGTCTCTCTCTCTCTCTCATGCTTAATGGGACTGCATACTACATTTGACATACTGGCCTGCTTTTGAAAATAAAATTTCATTGGAAATAGCCACACTCATTTCTTTACATGTTGTCTATAGCTGCCTTAACACTTCAAAGATAGAAATGAGTATTTATGATAGTATTGTCTTCAAATAATGAAATGTTTACTATCATTCTGTAAGAAGAAAGTTGATGCCCTGGTTTAAACATTTCTCGTTATGCAAAAAAATCATAAACTAGCAAAGGATTAAAAATATGGTCATTTAATTGCCCCTCACTTCCACATTTTCCCACTCTGCTCAGTTGTCCAGGAGGCTGACTCATGCAGGGCTTTCTTAATTCAGGTTGGGTTTGACCAATAGGAGAGAGGTGGACATCAGAGAAGGGAAGCCAGAATCCTGGTTCCCTTGGGCTGACTATCTTGGCTAAGGGCCTAGCCTCCTGACAATTGATCTTCCCTTACAACCCTTCCCAGACAACTTTTCCCACAATTCTTCAATTTTTCTCTCAGATGTGTAACTAGTTTTGGGGTTATTGCTATCCCCTTTGTGTTTTTTTCTATGACTTGCATACAACTTCAAAAAACAATCTCTTCATTAAACTCTCCTCAAATAGTCCAACTTTGGGAGACCTTCTCTTTCCTGTAGGCACCCTGATTAAACTGAAAAGCTGATGGGAAGCAAAATAAGGAAAGAGCCTTGAATACTTTCTGACTGCAACAGGTGTGTCCAGACCATACCACACCAGCTCAGGTTACTTAGTACCTGGCTGCTCACAGTGATTCACAAACCAGAAGCAAAGGCATCACTGGAGCTTGTTATAAATGCACACAGACCCTACCTCAGACTAGTTGAATATAATTTTAGCCAGAATTCTGGGAAAATCCTTAAGCACAAACTTCATTCCCTTTCTTCTCCCAACTGGATGGGGAAACTCCTTTTCTAATCTCTGGCCAGATGTCTTCTGGTCTCAGTGTTGTCCTGGAGAAGGAATAAGGACTTCAGGAGAATTTTCTCCTGCTACTCTGTAGAGCTCCTTATTAGGTGCTTCAAACAGCAAACACTTCCAGATTCCATGTTTCTCCTTGTCAAGCCTCTGCCTGTTATCTCTCAGCACTAAGCCTCAATTCTTTCATAATGGCCCTTGAGACTTACTCAGCAAGAACCTCCATAGCCCAGAATTTAAGCTACAGAAAGACTGCTTCTCTCCTTCCTAGTCAAGGAGGCAGAACAAACTCAAAACAAAAAATGTATTGGTGCTTGTTTTTTACTCTTCGGGGATGGAAGCATGTCTTTGCAACCTCTCAAGGGGAAGTGCCTTTTCCATAGTGGTCTGCCTTCTAATCTTGGGTGGCTCCCAAGGCATCAGAGGAAGGCCAGAGCAGTTCGTTTTCCCACCAGAAAGGTCCTGGAGACCCTTCTCCAATCTTCTTAAATTTCATTATTAATTGGTGGAATTCCTGGTCCTATTTTCTTTCTGAAACAAATCTTTACCGACTCCTCTTGGTCAACATTTCATATTCTACTGCTCCTGTTTCTTTGAAAAAGTATTTGCTAATAAGCATCTGCTGTGGTGTGTATCTGCATTTCTTTTTTATACTTCCAAATATATTTAAATGTCAAAATTAAAATAATATTTTTCTTTTAATTAGCTGATTTTCCATTGATTTTATTGATGAAATATTGCATCTTAACAATATATAGGTTTAAGGTGTGCACTATAGTAAATCCACATTGTATATAATACATTAAGTTCATCAATATTTCAGTTTTTCCCTTCATTATATAATTAACCCCCTTTACCTTGTTTGCCTAACCTCTTCCTTCTCTTCTTGCAACCATGGATTTGTTGTTTAATTTAGTTAATTTGTTAAAAGTCTATTATTGTTTGAATTAGTTCACATATGTGATAAACAATATCTTTCTCTTTCTAAACTTATGTCACTGGCTTATCCCTCTAGGTTCATCCATATTGCTACAAATGGCAGGATTCTATCTTTTTGATAACTGACTGGTATTCCACTGTGCATATATACCACATCTTCTCTATCCGCTAATCTGTTGCTAGGCACATAGGTTCATAGCTCTTGTCTATTGTAAAAAATACTGCAATGAACATGGGGGTGCATATATCTCTGTGAATTAGTGTTATTATGTTTTTAGGGTAAATACCAAGAAGGAGAATAACTGAACCACGTGGGATTTCCATTCTCAAATTTGTGAGGACTTTCAGTACTGCTTTACATAATAGTTGTACCATTTTACACTCTCACCAACAGTGTCTAAGAGTTCCCTTTATCCTGAATACTTGGCAGCACTTGTTTCAAGTCTTTTGGATAATAGCCATTCTTACAAGTGTGAAGTTATATGTCATTACCATTTTTTAAAAGGAAATTTGCAGGCAGGAATTAAGGTATACGTAGGCAGGCAGAAAGAGAGGGGAAGAGGAAAAAGTATTTTATTTTATATACTTTTATTTTATTTATTTATTCATCTTGGTTGTTCCCTCTGCCCTGGAACATGAACCTGGATTCTTAGGATGCATGTAGACTGTGCTGGCAGGAGCTAGTGGACCCAATCGCTATTCTACCAGGTGCACCTACATTATTGTTTTGATTTGCATTTCCCTAATGACAAAAGAGGTAGAACATTTTTTCATGTGCTGCTAGTCATATATATGTCCTTTCTGGAGAAATTAAAAGATAATCATCCGTTTTTAATTGGGTTATTTATTTTTCTGTTGTTGAGTTTTATGAGTTCTTTATATATTTTGGATATGAATCCATCGTCTGATGTGTGTGTCCAGGAGTTTGATCCTGGGAGCAGGGATAGTGAGAAAAGGAGCCACAGGAGATTGAGAAACTCAAGAGAGAGTATAAGATAGGAAAACTGGGGTCAGGGGATCAATGGTCTCTCTTCTCTTGGACCGAAGGCCCTGACCATCCTGGTTTCCACTTATTTATTGGGTTAATACACAGCATTGCCTCAAGCAGTTTATATAAGCAAGTTTATATTTACATTAGATTGCTTATACATCTTTGCTCTCAACAAAGTAACTATGTCTATCTTATTTTGGTGGGCAAACAGTCACGGACACACTGTCCCAGTGTTTTCACATAGCGGCCTTTGCCAGGTGCCCTGGGTCTGGTGTCCTTGATGTTCCACCAGCTCCAGCTCCAACCTTGCTCTGTTTTCTAACTCCAACATATATGCAAAAATATTCTCCCATTCAAGCTGATATATTTTTGTGTTTGAATGAGTTTCTTTTGCTATGCAGAAGGTTTTTAGTGTGATATAATCTTATATCTTTTTGGATTTTATTTCCCTTGCTCTTAGAGTCAAGTTCCCACAGACATCTTTGTCAAGTCAATGTCAAGTAGCATTTTGCCTGTTTTTTCTTCTAGGTATCTGATTGGTTTCAGGACTTATATATAGGTCCTTAATCTACATTGAGTTATTTTTTGTGTATGGTGTTAGATAGTGATCTAGTTTCAGCCTTTTGCATGTGACTGTTCAGTTTTCCAAGCACCATTTATTGAAGAGACTGTCCTTGCCCCATTTCATGTTGACGTCTCTTAATATGATTGTGTTGCTAATACTTGCTTAATATATTTTGGTGCTCCCTCATTTCGTGCATATATTTTTATAAGCATTATGTCTTCTTGCTGGATTGACCCCTTAATCATTATATGATGTCCACCTCTGTCTTTTGTTGTGCTTTTTAGTTGGGAGTTTGCTTTATCAGACATAAGTATGACTGTTTCTTCTTTTTTATGGTTGCCATTTGATCATAGGATTATCTTTCAACTCTTAACTTGGAGTTTTTGTCTATCTTTTGAAAGAAGGTGAGTTTCCTGAATGCAGCAGAAAATTTGGTTATGTTTTTTAATCCATTTGGCCACTCTGTGTCATTTGACTGATGAGTTCAGTCCATTAACATTTAGGGTGATTATTAATCTGTAGCTGCTTAGTGTCTTTTTGGAATTTGTCCTCTGTGTGTTGTACCAGTGTCTTTGATCTCTTTCTCTTCTTAGGTGGAATGGGTGTGGTTGTACTTTGATTGGTTTCCCTTTTTGTTTTCTTGTTTGCTTTTTCCCTGAAGATGTATTCTGAGGTAACCCAAAGTTAGCATTAATAATTACTGTTTATTTCCTATTTTTATTTGAAAACATAAGATTCTTCTGCTCATTCTAACCACCCACATTTTTGTTCTTTTCTCTTCCTTACTTTTAAAATTTGCTGTCTTACTTTTTATAAGTGGGATTTCTTTACTTTGTATAGAAGTTTTTAGAAATTTTTTGTAGAACTAGTTTTGTTTCCTTATTGGAAAAGTTTTTTTTTTCCATTTCATTAGTTTTGAATGATAATCTTGCAGGGTGTAATATCCTAGGTTTATAATTCCTTTTTTTTCAGTCTTTTGAATATATCATGCCATTCCTTCCTGACCTGTAGAGTTTCTACTGAGAAATCTGCTGACAGTTGTATGGGGACCCTTTTGTATGTGACTTGTTTTTCTCTGAATGCTTTTAAGACTTTTTTCTTTATCTTGTATTTTTGTCATTTTAATGATAGTGTGTCTTAGTGTAGGTCTGGTTGGGTTTCTTTTATTAGGGATGCTTTGAGCCTCCTAGGTCTCGAGGTTTACTTTATTTTTCAGGTTAGGGAAGTTCTCAGCTATTATTTCATCAAATACAGTTTGTGCCCCATTTTCTCTCTTCTCCTTCTGGGACCCTTATAATGTGAATGTTGTTTCTTTTGATGTTATCCAATAGGTCTTAAATGCTGTCTTCATTTCTTTACATTCTTTATCTCTTTGCTGGTTTGCATGAGTGAATTCTTCTTTCCTACCTTCTAGCTCAATGATTCTATCAGGGGCTTCATTTATCCTATTCTTGAATCTGTCTATTGAATTCTTTAGGAAGTCATATAAACATATAAGTCAACAAAGTAAACAGATTTATGAGTTAAATTAAAAAAACAGACCTACACACAGGCATATAATTCCAAAATGATGAAAAGTTCAAGACAAAGAATTTTAAAGGTATCCAGGGGGAAAATAGTACTTTAAAGATAATCCAATAAAGCTTTGCCTGATTTCCTGATTTCTCAGCAGAAGCTCTGTTAGTAAAGAGAGAATGAAATGATATATTCAAAATATACAAATATAAAAACTTCAGTTAATAGCACTGTATCCTCCAACATTCTGTCTCTCAGAAATGAGAGAGAAATATAGATTTTCCTGACAGACAAAAGCTGAAAAAATTTCTGCCACAAGATATCTTCTATAAGAAATGCTAAAGGGAGCTCTTTTAGGTAAATGAAGTACAAAAACTAAAGAATATAATCGACAAAATTAGAAAACAAAAGTTAAATGACAGAGTTCTGGCCAAGATGGTGACCTGGTAGGAATGAAACTCATGTCCTCCCCACTAAACAACTAAAAACTCATCTATTTTCCAGATAAAACACTGAGGGAAAGCACGCAGACACTGTATAGACACAGCAGCAAATGTAACAATAAAGGGTAGGCAAAAGTGTCTTTGTTCAGAGGTATATGCAAGACTCTTAGAGTGCCCTCATCGATAATGAGTAGGAGTTTGGGGATAAACACTGCAGATCCCTCAGGTGTCATCCTGTCTCCCAAAGGTCTCTGGGAAGACTGAACCCATACAGCCTGTAGTAGAACCTGTACTTGAACACACCTTTCATTGACTGCCTTCCCTTCCTGCCCCTCTTCCAAGTCATGTGTGTATGCTTCCTGGGATTGTCTCTCATGTGCACTCAACTACTTATCTCAAGATCTGTTTCTGAGGAACTTTAGACTAAGACAAAACAGAGACATTTATGTGTACAGTTGGGTGGAAAATTGAAGCATAACTCACTGAAATATGAAAGGTAGGGAGAACATTCTTAAAAAATGACATCATTTAAACAGGTATTTGGGATCACTGTTGAAAGTCATCACTAGGATCATGATGAAAAGATGATTGAGAAATTATCATTAAAGCAAAATGCTGACATACAGAGGAAAAAGAGGCAAAGGGTGGCATCTTTTCTACTTTCCCACTCCAGAATATTCATTTTCCTCTTTGATCCCCAAAAGTCTCTTAGACTCCCTATACTTGTATCTTCTGAATCCTTGGTTAGAGACCTCAAGAGTCTGTTTCAGCAACGTGGTAGATGCACTAAGTGTTAATCAGGGAAGAGAACTCTGGGTGAGGAAAAAATGTGAAAGTTTATTCATTTTATTGGATGAGCCAATGAGAAAAACCCCACCTGGGTAGGTCTGGTGTTTTGTATCAGGATAAGGAGGAAAATGCAATCCTGAGGATATTGCCTCAATAACGCTAAAATGGAAAATGTATGTTTCCTAAAACAGGCTCATATTTTTATTGAGATGCAATTTATTTTTAAATAGCTTCTTTTAATTTCACATTGCTATATGATTTTTAGGATATTGAATCCACACCTCAGTCTGTTTATGCTTCATATCAAACCCACCACCAGAATCCTAGTTCCCTTCAGATCATAAAATCTTAAAATGAAGAAACTTGGTTGACTTCATCTATTATTTTGGCCTAGGATTACCAGCCAGCCCTAGGGAAGACCAGCACCTGTTGACCAATGATACAGACCAACAGTTTTTGTACTTGTAACCATTTCCAAATGGAATTAAGATCCCCCTATGGCCTACTCTTCAGTAATCCACTCAGTCCTTCTTTAGGATGACTGTGTTCCCACTAGCAATCCCATGATTTTCTGAGGAGAGTAGTCCAATTTGATCAAATCCATCCCTCTCAGTAAATACAACGGCCAGTTCTTCATAGCCACGATGATAGCAAACTGTGTGAAATATCTGAAAAAAGGCACAGAGGTTGAAAACAATTGAAATGGATTAGGCACAGTTACTGTCATTTCAGAAGGAAACTTTATGCCTTTGGTTGATAAAATGTATTTTCCAGTTTATTTCAGCTCAGTTTTCTGGGGTCGTAGCCACCAGCTCTGTTTAAATCCAATCATCTCTGATACGGAGATGAGTGGAAATGAACAGAGAAAATAATATTTGTTTTATACTGGTCTTAAAAATTTCACTGGAAAACAGCAAAGCTGAGGTCACCTAGGTAATGGTAGAATGATCGAATCTTTACCATGCCAAGTCTATGGCCATTCCATGCCTATTTATTGCATTTGTAGATGGAATACTGAGAGTTAGTGGAAATGGAACTAATATTCAGTAATATTTTGAAAATTTACTTATTAAGAGGACTGGTGATAATTCTGGCAAGACCAGAGATTTGATGATTTTTAAGGTAATCAAACAATTTCATCATGAATAGAGGCTTGATTCGGCTACTTTCATTAATCTGAACTAAGTTCATCAAGGATGGGAAATCATTTGCAAGAACTCCCTCAGGAATACCTTGTAACAGGTACCACCATCACTCCATCTATATCCTGTCAGTCCCATTCCAATTAGTATGAGCTGTGGCAGACAATTCCACACAAGCTCAGATTCTTCCTGGGCTGAGAGACTCTATTCAGGATCCCACTATGTTCCTCCCCATTTCTGACCTACAGCATCTCTGATGTTATAGCCCACAAGTGGATGTTGGAGAATGATTACCCCAAAGAGCAGCCCTCAACAATAAAGGATAGAAATCCAAGGAGAAATACTCCAATCACTTGTTCTGAGATCATAACTCTTAGAGTCCTTCTGTATGCTTCTTAGGAAGCTCCAGAAGGCTGGAACCCCTTTTTATCACGTTGGTGACTTCAGCAGTGCACATTTACATTGGTTTTCCCTAACTTGCTCGACCTTCTCTCTCACTCTTGCTTCCTGAGATCAGCAATTGAGAGTCAATCTTGAAGGGAATTTCTCATAAATGTTGTGGAATATTTCCAGAATTAATCTTACTAAGTGGGAAAGGAATTGGGGTATTTATCTTCCAATTTCCATTCATCATTGGCCGAGAGTGCTTCTAATAGCACAACCTGCCCCTGCCCACCCGCTCTCCCCACCCCGCCCTTCCCCGAATCTTCAATCATGCTCTGCTGGAGTTCTGGGTACTTCCCCTAGGATGCCATTGTGCTGTGAGGCAACTGCAGTCTTGCAGTCTTCTGTCTTCTGGAGATGTCTTTTTTTATGAGTTCCTCATGTGTTTTTAAAGAGAATATGGGATTCTCATGCTTCATAAAATGGTAGGCTATGAGATCATACTAACTAGGTTCAATTCCTGATCTTCGTCACCTTAAGCACCTTTCATGTTTTGTCTGTTTCTCATCTCAAACATTATGGTACAACCTCCCATATCATAGAGTTGGGCATAGAACAGTGTGAGGTTGTAAGATTATTATTACAATCATTGTTATAGTTAATAGTAGTAGCAATGGCAGTATATTTTTCAGTTTGTCTATGTCTATAGTATTCCAGGTGCAGTTTGAGGTATAGGGAAAAGCAGATGTAATGACTGGGAAGAAAGGATATGAGATAAGAGAGTGGTCACCAGTTGACCATCAAGAAGAACAGTAACTCAGACTTTTAACTGCAGGGGTCTTGATGCATGAGACTTTCTTGGTAAGAGGTACAAGATTTTTCTGAAGAAAAGGAGGAATCCTTCTTCTGCTCATCCTGGGAGGAGGTGATTCATTCAGAGGGATTAGAAGCAGTTGAATCTTGGTGCTGAGGTATGGAGAGATCTGAAGTGGTTGTGGTAGTGGTTGTGGTAGCTGCCTCTAAGTATGTGGAAACAGGACTGGAGGAAGCCATGATATCAACCTCTGTTTTTTTATGGTGATACTTGTGACATAGATAATAGTGTAGGGAGACTGGCATTTGGAGTATGAACAAATAAATCCTGAGTTGTGACTCAGTTATGTTTCTTCTAATCATAGGATATCTAAGTAAATGAGATTGAACCTTGAGGCCCCAAGTCACAGTGGGGTCTTATACATGTGGACTGTCTCAGTAGAAAAGAGCTTTGTTTACACCAGAGACCTAGTGAAGAAGTAACAAAAGTAGTAGGTGGGGGAAAATGAGGATGGGAAAAAATGAGTATGGAAGGAGAACATGGAAAGCAGCACAGTGAGAATGACTAGAAGAGTTGAGTTGAAAATACAATAAGTAGAAGTCTTCAGCATAGAGGTAGATGACCACATGCTAACTCTGACTTTACTGTTAGTGCCATCTCACTTTGTAATCTTAGACAGACGAAACTCATGAAATTCCAAGAACAATGAGTAACAGCTTGTTTTTTCTTTTGCATCTCTACCATAATCTTTGGCCTTCCCACAGTCTTTATTTTGATCTCCCAGAGCAGGAGTTGAAACCAACAATGTGATACAAGTTACGTTTCTACCATCTCTAGAGGTAGTGCTGAGAGGTAAAGATAAAACCCATAACAATTATACCAAAGGTTTGAAGTGGGGAGAAAGAAGGGGAAAGTCTGTGTAATTAGGCCAATCTGGATGCTGAGAGTATAATTACCTTAAACACCAATATTTATAAAGCCTGGTGTATCATATGCTCATCTAGGAACCAAATAGAATTTCTGGTATTAATAAGGAAATATTGACTAAAGTGATCTGTAGCATGAATTATCAGCAATTATATTTGGTGCATATTATTAGAGATTCATATTCCTTCAAAGAACCTGAAGTTCTCAGGTAAGCCCTCAGGAATCCAAACTATGATTTCCCCTAGCTTGATTGACTTATTCCATTAACAATTGTTCTTCAAGTGCTAATAGCTGAAGGTGGAAGGAGTTGAGATGGCTTGTCCCAGGCTGCCCACAAGGACACCATATCTGAGATTACAGGACTCTTATGCCTCAAGCATCCTGTGATTGGATTTTGAAGACTGTAGTTAGGTACCATACCTACATTTACAGAGGCTGGACTATTTGCTACAGAACAGGAACATAATTCAGAGATGAGAAAAAGTGAAAACCATGTTACCCATGTTAACTTTGTCTCTGAAAGGTTCATTAATATGCAGAGCTTGCTAATTACTGGGTCGATAGGGGATTAGCATGGAGATGACAGTGGGGATGTGGATCCTGACCAAACTTTAGCTGGGCAGTGGGAAAATGTTGCCTTTCCCCAATCAGGAAAAAAGGGACAGTTAAATGTACCATGTGGTCAAGAATGGAGGGTTTGACTGAGAGCCAGATGGTGGTTTTGACATTTGTTTTGGATTGTCCAACTGATTTATGGGACCTTATTAACAGAAGTCAAACATTTCCCTTTCAGAGAGTGACAAATGAACAAAGTCCATCTCACATATTCTCCACATAATTTCTTCTAAAATACTCCTTTTTTCTTGAAAACTCCCCTTGATATTCCCTGTAAAAGTTGTTCATCTCTTTCTGAGACAACTCTCAAAAAAAACCTATACTCAGAAAATATTCTTGTGTTGAACTGAAATGCACTTTTGAAGCAAGATTTGCTTCCTAGAATAGTGATTTTATTGAACACATATTCAGCTTGAGAGTTGTGATGCATAAGGCTTTGAATAGATATAACACATAAAAATAATTTTGGTTCTGGTTCAATGGCAATGAATTTCCCAGATGTGGAATGAACTCCAAACACTGGCTTTTCTCCAACTACATTTCAGGGATGTATCCTCTATGGGTTTCTTCAATCTTGTATATTTTCTGCATTTAGCAAGCCTCTGTTTTTGAACCCTGGCTGTAGTGTAATTGCTTTCATGTGACTTAGAGTTGCTGCAATCAAGTTTAACAGAAAGGGCAGTGTTGGTGCTGGACCTCAAAGGACTTGGACACAGTACATTCTCTTGTATCTACTTTTCTCTGCATCTTGACTTTGTTCTCTTCAAATGTCCATCTTTGCTCTCTTAGGTGGGAACATGACTGCTGGCCTCACATTGCTTTTTTTATCAGGGAGGCCTGTGTCTCTTCCATAGCTCCATTTCTGAAAGTCCTGGAGAAAGACCTTGAAGTGACTTCAGTTATATTTCTACCCCCAAACCAATTGTCTACAACCCCATAGTGTAATTCATAACCCTGTCCAGAATCTCATAATTTCAGTTAAGGAGGAGTAGTTTACTAGAAAAGTGGAGGCATTTCATTTTGGACAGACCAAAGAATTGTTCATCACAAAACCACTGACATGTAATCACTGGAAGACTTTTGCTTTAATGTCTACCTCTTAACATTACTTAAGTTTCTTGTGCTCTAGATGTCTAAAAAAATTAAAGGAAGACAGTTTATGTGAATATCTTAGTAGTTTTAAATTAATGTGACAGAATAAAATTCCCTTTTCACATACCAATCACTCCTTACTAAGTCTAAGAATAACATGCCTATTAGAACTAAATTCAGGAAATAACATCCAAGAATTAGAAAAGAAGCCTTGAAAAAGAGAAATCATGAAGTCCGTGAATGAGTTTATAATTTTCCTTAATGCTTATTTCATATGGTGCTTAATTGCCTAGCCAATTTTTCAGCATGCATGAATATACTGAGCCCAGTGTTAGACACTAGTGAAAAAAAGAGAATAAAATAAATCTTGTATTTGGTACTTTGAGTGGAGGAGGCAAGCTAGAAAAACACCAATAACAATAGTGCTATGAGGTTTTGGGGAACTAGAAATCTTATCTGGCTCCTTAGTATGTAGAAGTAGGCAGAATATTTGTTAGACATGGGTATGCTGAGGGATTAGGAAGTAAGAACTGATAATATGGAGGTGGCATAAAATGCATGACACAAGAATTTAAAATAAAACACAGTAGTTGAGGTCACATGGTATTGGGAAAAAAGTTCAAGGCATTTCAAAAACTCCAGAGGGTGTGATTAGAGTTTTCTAAATGCAGCTTTTACCAGGGATAGATTAAAATCCAGGATAGAATTCAGAGATCTATTATTCATAGATGTCATACCATAAACCTCCCTTGGCTTCAGGTTATCCATTTAGAAATGACTGAGTTAGACTAATACTTAAGATACTGAGATTCTTTGATTGTGACTGTATTCATAATAATGATCTTGTGTTCAAGATTAAACTATGTTCAGCTTACCCCGTGTAAGAGGGAAATATAAAATTAATATGAGTGGCTTCTATAGAAAATGAATTGATTACATATTTGTATGTCTCTTAGTATGGAATACAACAATAAAAATTATCAATTAAACAAATATTTATTGAGTTCCTGGTATTGCACAGGATTATGTATTTTGAAGCCTAGGGGTGGGGCCAGATAATTATAACCCAGAGTAGTGATTTCATAGAGGTAGAGTAGGAACACGTAGGATGGACATGTGGCCCATGCAATGGGAGTGAATGGAGAATCATCAAGGAAGACTTTGCAGGGGTGGTAGTATCTTATCTCAAGACTTGAAAGATAAACTAAATTTATCTAGGCAAAGGTAGGCAATGGGGATACAAAACTTTGTATTTTATGGTAAAGAGGTTAGAACTTGTCCTAGATGATGAGAAGAAATGAAAGGATTTTATATCTTTGAAAAGCAAATCCTGTGGATTTTTTCTTCCTATTTGACTGCTTCCTTTGCACTCCCATCACTGTCCTCCAGGCTTCAGTCTCCTGTATCTTCCCTGAACCCAGAAATTGCCTTCTTACTGGGCTCCTTCCTTCTGGTCCCATCATCCCTTCCAGCCATTCTCCACAAAACAGCCAGACTTTTTTTTCCAACTCATTATCTTGTCTTCACCGTTATTACTACATTTATAGTTTCCTATTTCTCTTAAGATAAACAGAGAGGTCCTTAGAATGGACTCCAAGTTTGTGCCTGAACTGGCTCCAACATTCTTAGCCTTGTGTTAAATGAGTTCATCTTGAATGTCTAATACGTAGTCACACTAGTCTTCTGCAGTCATCTGGGAATTTCTATATGTGTTCCCTGAAGAACTATGTATTAAAATTAAAGATTTGTTTCAGATGTGGAAGGAAAATTGACACTGAGCCTGGACTCAATGCTAGCGAGCCCTTACTGACTATAATGTTAGCAAACTCTTCCCCTTTCTGGGTCTTGGCTTCTCCAATGTTCAATGACAACATTGGGTAATATAGTATTTTGAGTCACTTTGATGCTTATATTTTAAAGTTAAAACATTCTATCTTGTTCAGGCTAGACCTCCCAGTGATAATGTACTCTTGGATAAAATTTTAGTCTCCAAGTTTCAGTTTACATCTTTGTATTTTTTAAAAATAAATAAGAATGCATTCATACTCATTTGATACCAGAGACCAGTGGATGGGATTAGGAAATAAGCAGTTATTTAAGTTAGATTTCTGCCTTCCAGGGGTTCTCCCACTTCTGGGATGATCAATGCTTTATTCATGTTGATTGTATTTATCTGACACTCTTCATACTTCATACTTCACTCCATACTTTCTATGCCATATTTGTGCTTTATCATATATTCTCTTGGTTTTGTAGCCATTTCATTTGAATCATATATACCTTTTAAAACTACAATTTCAAAAGGAACTTTTGCCTTAATCTTTGAAATACTTTCTGCCATAACTTGCTGTTTGCTGGGTAGGAATGTAATGGGTCCTGGGCATTGAGTTGTATAATCAGAGCCACTGGACACTCTTCTTGCCTACTTGATGATAAGGCCCCTGAATATAAGGGGGTCCTGAAAAGATAAAATGCCAACTTTATCTCTCAATGGATTTTCACTTTTTCAATACTTCCTTTTTTAACTGACTGAAACCACTCTGGGGTCTTGTACACTGCATCCATATGCTGCAGCAGCAGTACGGACTGCAGATTAAGGTGATTAAAATCAACAGACAGCTAGATACACCCGGGAACAAACACCTCTACCAGCATGAGAGGGAGGAAGTCCAAGTAGAGAAGGGGTAATTTCTGAAAACAGAAATTGTATGGATCTCCTTATGGAGAGCATGTAGGGCAAGAGAGACTTTATGAGAGGTATTAGGAATATAGGTACAGCATTCAGGACCAACTGGCATACAGATTCTTCCTTGATCCACTGTAAACATGTTTAGTGCCATTCTAAGTGTGTAACATAACTTTCTCCATTTAGGAGCATCACTCTATGTGTTCTCTGGTTTTAGGATGCAGGCAATGTGGTTAACTAAGGTGGCATTGCAAGATGATTATACAAGATAGTCATGTGAGGGGAGAAGATTGTCAGAGGATAATACCTCTAGGAGTTGTGTCTCTGGTGAGTACTGGAGGCATAACACCCTATGACTTCTTCCCAATTCTGGGGGCATACTGGCAAGGCAGTAAACACCCACCCAGAGATGTATGGCAACCCCTGAATGTCATTTTCCTGCTTAATGCAATGGATGCCAGGCTCTTGCAGTTCTACTTGCAGAATAATGCATCATGCAGACCACCCCACACTGAGTAGCTCACCCAGGAGACAACAGGGAGCACCATGTGGGTTTGACCTGAGCTTTCCAAGGCCAGATGAGGGCACTTTGCTCTGGTGTACATCTGTGGGGCCTGGGAAGTGCATATTATTCTGGGACTGAAGACTATTTGCAGGATTTGTTCATTCCTGTGTATCTGTGTTCACATGGGAGCTGCCCAGTGTTTTATTAGGAAGTTTATGGGTGGAGCAACCCCAGGCTATGGGTGTTCATTTAAGCATTTCAGTTTCATGCAACTTGGCAGACCACTCCATGTGTGAGTGGGTTATAGTCTTCAGTGCATCTCTCAGAAGGCCATTGCATCTCTTGATGAAGTCAGCGCCTGGGTTGTAAGACAGGTGGAAGTGACAATTGATGTGATGATTGCTAGCCTATCCTTGCATTTGTTGTCTGACATGTCTCATTTATCAGTGAAGCCACAGACCTGTGTCCTCTGTGGGGGGGTCTCTTCTGACCACTGAATACAGGCCAAGTTGTCTGTTTCTTCATTGTTGTGTTACTTCAGGTAGATACTTCACTTGGTACAGTCATGTCTTGAACTCATCCTTCGATAGGAGACATCATCCTCAAGGTCACAGCTGTTGGACCTGTTAAAGTCTCCAAGACCAGGGCTGTTTATGCTGCAATAATGTGTTGCTTAAGGAGACTGATGGGCCTCAGTTCCCTTCCACAACTGAGATCAAAACCTGATGGGTATCCTCGTGTGTCCTTGCTGTTGCCAGAGGCCTCCCCTCAGGCATACCTGTCTTGGATCATGCGAATGTCTAGTTCTCTGGGTTGGGTCTGATCCAAAATCCTCAGTGTTTGTACAGTTTGCACATAATGTTTGGCAGCTGCATTCTGTTTTTTTCCCCTCAATCCTAGGTGGTACCTTTTCAGAATAACTTATACAGTGGTTGGATGATCTGAGCTAGGTGTGGAACAGATGCCCTCAAATACCCAAGTACACCCTCAAATTCATGAAAATATGTAGGGGATATAGGGACAGAATAAGCCTGTATGTGATTTACAACTGTGACTGGTGACACCTTTGTCTTACCCAATCAGATAACTATCAAAAATATAACAATCCAGGTCCTTGCATTTTGTTCTGATCCACTGCCCCTCCTTTCTTATGCAGCACTGTATAAGGAAGTGGGGGGGGCTTATTCTTCCAAATACATAAGTGAATTAGATGTTAGCAACACATTATCTATATAATGAAACATAGTGATGGAAGTCGGGCTTTTCCATTTCTAATTTGACTTCCTTTGTCACCTACAGTGGCAAAGACCTTTAACTGACCATGGTCAAAGATGTGCCAATAACCTAATTAAGAATTTAATATGGAAATTTGTTTAATTTTGTGACATACAACATTTTGAAATAATAACAAGATTGACAAGTGTTATACCAGAACATACTAGACTTGTAGGGAGTCTATATAACTTTAGAACATACGCATTAACTACTATATTTTCAAATGAACATATACTGAGAAGGATAAATATTTAACTGTATTTTGACAATGCTTCCAATAAGATTGTATCATATCAAATGAGTTCAGTTTGTTTAATATTTCTCCTTTCACAGAGAGACTTCCTTCATATGTGTTATCTCAGGAGGTCTCTAAGACTTCCTATATTTTCTTTTAAAATAAAAGCTCTTATTTAGAATTTGATTTTAGGAAGTTTTGGAAGTCTTGCCAAGACAAAACAAAACATTTACTTCATTAGTATTTTCCAGCTCAGAGTACTCACAAACAATATATGCTTCTTCATAGTATAATTTCCTTAGGTGGAATAAGACATATGTAGGCAAGACCAACGAATTTAACTTAGTTCTTACACGGTTCATGACTATATGGTGATTTAAGCAATAACTTATGAAGGTACCTTCTATGAGTCAATTCAATGCAAATTAAATTTGTCAATGTCATTTAAAATTTATAACACAAACACAGACATGGACAGAGAGTCCCTAGTTTTAGTTCTGAAATTGAGGTAGGAATCTTGGAAACTTACTTTTATTTTCTGTAATCCTGCTTAGAAGAAAGCCAAGAATTAAATCAGCAGTTTTCAAGTTAAAAGCGTCCCTTTATTCCTCTTTTTATTTTATATTCCAAAAGACTGATTAAGTTCATCTGAAAAAATAAACAAAAATGTCTAAGTTTTCTTTCCAGGGACATCATCTGAACTTGGACCAATTTTTACTACTGCTATCTTGGTGAAAAACACATCAAGACCATTTTTACTTTTCTTTTGAATTTGCATAGTCTAAGTTTTGTCTCAGTTTATGTTGTTCAAACTGTAGCATTAATAGGACTTTAAGGAATACTTTCAGTACCAAGGATTGAAGGGCAGGCTTCAAAAGAATACCAGAGTCAGCTAGCTTTGATTTTACCCACTGACTTCATGCTATGCCAAGATTCTTCCCAATGCAACAAAGACACAAAACACACACACAGGAGTTACCCAAAGCCAAGGCTGATAAATGGGAAGCTGTAGAAGACCACCAAGCAAAAACATACAGAAATGAACCTAAAAGGAGTGAAATCATCCTGTGTCCTAGAGTTAAGATGACTCCCAGGTATTCTACATGTTGTTTAGGTACCTGAACCTCTCCCTGGAAATATTGTAGTCTTTTTCAGTGAGAAAATTAAAGACTTGGTGCCAAATGCTGTTTTCCCTGTGTCTTAGTGGAGAACAGATTAACAGGTCATTTAGGCCTATTTTAATTGGTGTCCCAGCACCTGTCCACAGCTAGTCAGAGAGAAAAAAGTAAGGAGCAGCCCAGTGAAGCTGCTACTTGCCATTATAATGTTTTTCTTTGTGTTTCTTTGTGTTCTAAGTGTTTCCCCTGTTTCCACAAGCTGGATGCCTTGTTCCAGTAAGTTTTCAGACTCAAGGCTCCACCACCAACTGTGTCCTAGTGGCCTTCCTAACTGCCTGGAGCAAGGACCACACCACAATGGCAGGAGTAGCTCTGCTGTCCTTTTTCTTCTAGACACGTTATTTTCCTATGTTGAACAAAGCTGTGAGTAGATACAGTGATGTATCAGGGGCATCCCTCAAATCATGCAGTCATTTATTAGCATGACCTCATGGAACCACATGTCAGTAGATACCCACGTGGTTCACCTTCCAGCATCCCCCCAAAGGCATATCCTCTTTGCCTTTCTTATCAGAAGTTCCCAGACTATGCTGCTAATTATACCAATTGTTTTGCTGGTGTTCAAATCCAGGTAGAGTAATACCCCACCTAGGGGATAGTCGGAGGAAATCAGGAGAAGTTACAGATGACAGGACATAGCCTTTATTATACTCACAGTAGAAGGTCCCAATGGTAGCCAGTTGGGAAGGACTGATGGCAGCCAGTTGGGCATGTTCCCATTTCCTTATGATGGCTGGTCAGGAAAGTTACTGTATTACCAGCAAGGAGGGAGGATCTTTTAAAGAGGATATCAGTAGATGGAGGGTAGAGAGCAGGCAAAAACACCTGGGTTCCAGAAAATCTTGGTTATGATCAGTGTGGGTGAAAGCTGTTATCATCCCAGAACATCCATCTGGTACATTTGGGTCCGGCCAGGTGCTGATCCTGTTTTTCAATGTTGGGCAAGTTTCATGTTCTCATGCTACCCCACACTTCTCTTCCTTTTCTTTCATTCCTGCACATGCTCATATCAAAATGTTACTAAAAGCAAAAAAAGCAAAATATTACAATCAGTTCAAATTTGTCTTTGTTAATGTGTATGACATACTCCTTAGAATATGAATTTCAAGTTGTTGTTTTTCATCCAAATATTCAAATAATTAATGTCCTACAGTGTGATGGGATGATAAGTATTCATAGCAAGTCCTGAATGACTGATTTTTTTCCAGTGGTAACTTGATCTCTTCTGGACTTGTTCTCATTTTTTGATAACTTATTTTCTGCAGACGGTAAGGTAGGAAAAGGTTTGTAAATACAGTCAGTTCCATAGATCTTGTTTCCATTCCAAGTTTGGAATATCCAAGGTCAATGGTAGATGGTGCTTGATAATTATTTTGCAGGAAATAAGTTTTATAAGTACCATAAGATGAGGTTGTATTCTTCAGACACTTGGTTACATTCATCTTGATGTTTTCTAATCACATAATTTTTTTGGTCTTGCTTGAGGGAAGTAAGGATATAGCAATTAAAATCTTCATGGCTTACACTCATCCACAGCAATACCTATTAACTCAGGAAGATCAGAGAGTTCTAAATTTTTTCTTGAAAAAAAATGTTCTTTTTAAAATTTCTTTCCTGCGTTAGTAAAATAGAAATAAAAAAACAACGAATAAATGCTATATATATATACACAAAATTATATCATAATCTCACTTTCTTATTTCCCTTTATGAAGGAGAATCTATACATTCTATTAATATTTTTAATAATTAAGTTATATCATGCATTAATACAGATTTTTAAACAAAAATGTTAAGAAAGGGAATGGATGAAGAACATTTTGAAGAAATGAAGGGTGAGGAGAAGAGAACAATTTTATTTATTTGTTTATACATTTTGACTGTTTCTCTGACCACTTAGGCTTTACATGCTCTATGCCCAAGTCACAGACTTAGTGCCGGAGTCACAAGGATGTGCTTTTTTTTAAAAAAAGGGGTCACATACTTTTAGCTATGACCACGAAATTACTGAATCGTTGTTTGTATTTACTTCTTGCACTGAATTCTTTCCTCTTAGATTGTATTTCCTATTATTTGAAGGTATTACTTCATATTTCATTCACTGGGACTCTGTGTATGACTAATAATTCCCTAATTTTTTTTATCATAAAAGTCTTAATTCTGTCCTTACATATGAATGAGACTGGGTAAAGAATTCAAACTTAACTGATTTTTCCTCAACAGTTTGAAGATATTATACCACTATTTTTTGTTCCTGATTTTTCCTTTTTCAAAATCACATAAGTTTCATTTTGGGGGTAATTTTCTTAACCTAAGTTCTTTGAAAGCATAGTCTGAAATAGACATTATATACAGATAATTTACTTGGGATATCCCAGGAAGTAGAGTGAAGACTTCAGAGAATTAGAGGGGATAAAAACTAACAGAAGAGTATGTTATTACATTTAACGAAGTAAACAATGGATATCTTGGTTTTACTGGGACTTCTAAAGTGCTTAGAATTGTTAATCCAAAGAACAATTGTGAAGTAGGCACATTTATTCATCAGCTTCCATTCCCTATTGGTCAAGGGCTACCCATGGGACTATTAAATCATATACACTAAATATATATTAGGGATAACAGAATTACCATATACATATACAACATCAGAGGAACACAGTGCAGAGAGCACAGAATTGAAAGATGAACACCTGAACTATGAAACAAGATAGTATTGATGCCGGGTGTGTTAAAGTCCACAGAGAACTAGTGGACTGAGAGTCCAGTCACAAGTGGAATGAGAGATATGGCTCTTGACAGATACTAATAAGAATGTATGTGGCAGGACACCAAGTGCATTTATGGTATTGTATGTATATACAAATATATACACACATATGTATATATATTTATATACCATATATTATTTATCTATTCATCTGATGATGGGCACTTAGTTTCCAATTCTTAGCCACTGTAAATATTTATATATATAAATATATATGTATGTATATATACACACACATACCATAGCCTTAAAAAAGATGAATTTCTGGGGTATGCCCTAGTGGTTTAGTGATCTAGTACACTCTGAAAGCAGCCCACATATCTACTAAGGTCCTGGGTTCAAGACCCAGTGCCAGGGAAAACAACAAATGTGAACAACTAAATGAAAATAAAGTTCTTCTTCCTTCTCTCTATTCCTGCCTACTCACCTTCATTCCTGTCTATAACTTTCCTTTAAAAAACGTCCTGTCATTTGCAACAATAAGGTTGAAACTGGAGGGGATTATGCTAAGTGAAATACATCAGAAGGAGAACTAAAAATACCAGATGACCTCACTCATATGTGGTACATAAAGAAATTAAGCAAATACCCCAAATCTTAAACAGATAAAACAAAAACCAATCCATGAACATTGACACTTGGTGGGGTTTAAATACCCAGAAGTGGAATGATGGGATCACATGGGGTTTTGACATCAGTTTTGAGGAATCTCCATACCACTTTTCTCTGCATCCTCACCAACATTTGTTTCCAGACTTTTGAATAATAGCTAATCTTACAGCTGTAAGGTGATATCTCATTGTTGTTTTGATTTGCATTTCCTTGATAATAAGTGAGGAAGAACATTTTTTTGCATGCTTGTTTGTAACCTGCATCTTTTCTTTGGAGAAATGTCTATTCAACTCTTTGTGCCTGTGAAAGAAGGCAAAGATCTACATACATGGAAGTGTACATGTACTGAGAATTATTAATCAGATTAAACTTCTTCCAATCCAATGCTTTGCTGATAGTTGATTCTTTGGCTAGAATAGTTGCAAATTATTATCAATTATATTGATATTGATAGGTTATTACTAAAGGTCACAGAGTGAGTTAGTGGGTCTGTGAATTATGCCTGTACAAGACATCTGATTCTAATTAGCCTTATTTTCATGCTGCTGTATCTACTTTTAGGAAAAAGAAAAGGCTCGGTTGTGGATTTTTAGTACAGCAATTACTCAGAAATTTATTTTCTAAATAATTTCTTCCCTCTGAGCACTTAAAGTTGACTTAAAATGGAGTTCTTTTTTTTATACATAAAGTTCTGTAGATTTTTGAAAAATTTTAATAAGAAACTTTACATTCACTTGGGAAGACTATGAAAATTATCTAAAGTGGCAAAGAGAACAGAAAAAAGATCTTATTAGCTCTTACCATCCAGAATATATTATTAAAATGTTGAGAAATATTTTGTGTAATATTTCATAGTCTTATCCATTAATATTTTTGACAAAATTTCCATGTTACTATAAGCTTTAGTATGCATGATTTTTAATGACTGCATAATCCAAATTTAAAAGCTTGTGGAGGCTAATTGCTTCTATAAAGGTAGCTCAAAGGGTAAATAAGAGAATATTTTGAGAAGGGAAATTAGACAATCTGTTTTCAATTTTTGTGGACAATAATTTGATGACTGGGATTTAATCTCGATCACTACTTGGTAAATAAGTGAGGTCAGGGCCTTCTCATGGAACTGAAAGATGCAGGGAATTTCCTGGCCAACATGAGAGAAATGTTACACTAAATAAAAAAGTCAGGAAGAAAAATGTACACATATTGATGGTCTTAAGATAACTGGAGTATAGAAACACATTGTTTAATTCTGATGACCCACACAGGCCCCACTCATGGTCAGGTCCAAACACTGATGAACATTCCCCAAAACTACTTTTCAGAGTTCCAAAAGGACAGAGTGCAGAAACAAATATCCCTGCTTAAAACAGTTAGATCTTTGGTTCTATTTTTAGATATTTTTTATTTTTCAAGAATTGATATATACTAACATTTCACATACCTTAAGGATGCAAACAGAAGGAAATCAATGTGAAAATGTGCTTATTCCTTTCACAGAAACATATACATTTTTGTCACCTAAGCAGTTATATTGCCACTGCTTCTTCAGAGACTGATTTCTGTTGATGCCTATCTATTTCTGACATTTTTGTCTTACTAACTGATCTGTTTCATTTGTTTATTCCCCTTTGGCATGAAAGTAGATAGATAGATGCATACATTTTACAGGAGCATTTGGGGCCTTTTAGACTCCTCCTTTCTTTAAGCAAAAGTCCACATGAAAGAACTGTCACCAAAATAATATGGTTCTGCTTTTTGTGTGAGGTGTCTAGAGGCCTCTTTTGCCCATGGTCCTGAATGTTGTCATTGAGTATAATTTTCAGTAGGACATATATTACCTTCCGAAGTTGTATTTTAGAGTGGGTGGGGGAGAGGGGAGAGAGAAAATGCTATTTCTCAGAGATTTACCCCAAACCTATGAATTAATGTCATTCTGAAACTACTCGTTCACTTATAACTTCACAGCAAAATGAATACATAATATATTTTCTGAAAGTGGCGGTGAGGGGTGACATGAATTCTGTCTCTTAAAGAGTGTGAGTTTGGAGTTATTGAATTTCCTGGGAAAATAAAAATAAGAACTCTCAAAATATTCTGACAAACAGAAAATATAGCTTATTTCGCCCACCCCTTAACTGTCAAGGTGCTAGCTTTTCATGAAGGGTCAGTATCAATGGTCAGGAGATAAGGATAGTGAGGAGCAATCTGAATGTTCCTGTGAAATGCATGTCAACTCATAATATTGTTATTAATTTTAATTTGCATTTTTAATGATTTATGTTAATACTATTTTTAATAACAATATTTTTTTTTAGTTCACAATGCTTTATTTATTTTAGGATATTGAAATTGCATCTCAGTCTGTATTTTTCACATCACACCCACTATCAGAATTCTGGTGTCCTTTACCACCTTCTTTAACCCTCTTTCCTTCCCTCTTCCCTCTCACCTCCTGGTAACCACAATTCTGTATCCTGTTAATTTTGTTGGGATTTGTATGTTCATTTTATTTCCTCCTTCTTGATTTTCAAGATGAGTTAATGCCTTGGGGATTATATAGGGTTATACAGGAGACTCTAAGATGGAGGTGGGAACAGTGGTGATGAGTCTTTCTGGCTACTTCCTGCTGAGCAGGGACATCGTGGGGTTTAACAGCTTGAGTCTTCTTTGCCCAGGGGTTTGTAATGGCAGTTCGGTGACCTGGTCTGGAGTAATATCTGAAGCTGTAAGGTCTCTAGGTGGGAGGAGTGAGTAGGTTCAGGATGCAGGGACCAAACAAGAGCGCAAGTAACAATAGAAGGAGGGGCCCCGAAAGAGGCAAGAGCCACGATAATCAGTCAATGTTTCCAAACCAGGAGCTCCCCAAATTAGATGAATATGTGAGATTCTGGTTCTGACCCTTGTTAAAACATTCACAGTCTTCTAATGGACCACATTCATAGGGCTGATGCCAGTCAAAGTACCAGGGATAAAGGGGAGAGCTATAAGCAAAAATGAAGGAAATATGTTTAGGGTGTCAGAGAAATATTTCCACAGTAGTGCAGTGTGGTGGCAGAAAAGGGTCCGCTGTATCAGTGATCTGCATTGACTGAGAAGTAACAGGTCCATGCAAGGGGCCCACAGTGCTGGTGAATAAGAGCAAAGGGGAGGAGTAGGACCCAGAACAAAATCAGAAGGATAAACAGGGTCAGACTTATCATCATCTGGTAAGTCGGGTGGGTCATTGTTCTCTACAAGTCTCTTCTGGAATATGTGCCAGTTTGAGACAAGTGGGAGACAGTTGTTGGGCAGTCCAGTTTGGAAGGTGTCCAGAAGGTTCCTCCTTCCACTCAAGTGGTCTGTTGCTCAGCTAGTGGGCTGCTTTCACCCAAGTGGTGTATCCAGGTGTTCAGACCTGCAACCTTAAGAGCTGTGGGGGTGGTTAGTATGACTAGATAGGGTCCCTTTCAGGTTAGCTTCAGAGGTTCCTTTTTCCAGTTCTTTACCCATATTTGGTCCCATGGTTTGTAGGGATGTAGTTATTCCTAAGAAGATGGGTAGTCTGTCTGTTACCCATTTATGTACTTCAAGGATTGTTTTTCCTAGTGCCTTCAGTTGTTTCTGGATTTCTAATTTTCCTAGTTCCTTTAGGTCCCCCTTATGTCTACTTAAAGGGGAGGTCTACCATATAGAATATCAAAAAGGGGAAATCCTATTCTGGCCCTAGTTGCACAGCATACCTGTAGGCGGGCTAAGGGCAGTATGTCTGTCCAGGGAAGACTAGTTTCCCAACATAATTTAACCATTACTTGTTTGAGGGTTTGGTTCATGCATTTTACCTTTCCTGAACTCTGGGGCTGATAGGCCATGTGTAAATTCCATTGAATACCTATGGCCTTAGCTACCTGTTGCACTACTTCTACTACAAGGGATGGGCCATTATTTGATCCTATAGTCAATGGCATCGCATATTGTGGCATAATGTCTTTTAGTTGTGCCTTGGCTCTCTCTGGCCCTTTCTATACAGTTGGGGTATGCTTTTACCCATTCTGAGAAGATGTGGACAAAAACTAGAGATATTTATTTCCTCTACTTGGTCCCATCTCAGTAAAGTCTACCTCAAAGGTAAAATCTTCAAAGGGAGTCTGGCCACAGCGTTGAATTCCTGTTAATCCAACAGGACCCTGTCTGTCACTGTTCTGTGCACAAAGGAGGCAACACTGTGTCACCGAGGCACAGAGGGATGGCAGTTGAGTGATGACTTAGTACTGGCTCAACAAGGTTTCTAGAGCAATTTTTCCTAGGTGGGTAAGTTCATATTGTTGAAGTGTGTGCTAGTTGCTCTGGCACATGGCTCCTGTGATCTGGGAGTACACACCATCCTTCTTTTGTTACAGCTCCCCCTTCCTGTTGTGCCCATTCATTTTCCTGGGCTATATTGGGGGTGTAGGTAGTTCTGGGCCTAGCATGATCCTTGACGGGACTGTCTGTTTTTTGGTCACTTGTCTAGCTGCTGCGTCTGCTCGGTGGTTTACCTCTGATATTGAGTCCTTTTCTTTCTGGTGCTCCTTGCAGTGTATGACTGCTACTTCCTTGGGTTTCCAAACTACCTCTAGAGGTTTTAGGATTTCTTCTTTATTTTTTATTTCTTTTCCTCCTGCTCTTAAAAGTCCTCTTTCCTTATATATAGCCCCATGTACATGCAGAGTGGCAAAGGCATAGCATGAGATGTTGTAAATGTTGACGTGTTTATCCTTGCTGAGTTTTAATGCCCTGATTAGGGTCATAGTTCTGCTCTCTGTGCTGACCATCCCTCAGGCAAGGCTTTTGCCTCCATAGTCTCATAGCTCAATACAACTGCATACCCGGTGTGTCTCTTGTTCTCATCTATGAAACTACTAACATCTGTATAAAGAACAAGGTCAGGGTTTTGCAGGGGTTTGTCTGCCAAGTCTGGTCAGCTAGAATAGACTTCATCTAGAAACTCTAGGAAGTCATGCTCTGGGGCCCCCATGGCAACAGGCAAGAAGGTGGCAGGGTTTAAGATTTTTACTGCTTCCAGTTGTACCCGTGAATTTTCACACAGGAGGCCTTGATACTGGGTTATCCAGGCATGAGTTAGCCAGTGCTGTCCCTTGACATCCATGAGTGTGATGACAGAATAGAGCACCTTAACCTTTAGGCTTTGTCCCAGTGTAAGCTTGTCTGCCTCTTTAACTAGCTGAGTAGTGGCTTCAAGAGCTCTAAAGCAAGGTGGCTAGCTTGCTGCAATTGGGTCAGTTTTCTTTGACAGGTAAGAGAAAGGTCTCTGCCAAGGCCCAAATTCTTGAGTCAGTGCTCCCATTATTGTTATTACAAACAGGTTAATGTCCCATTCCTTGGAGTCCCAAGGCCGGTTCCTCAGTGAGTTTTGTCTTTATAGTTGTGAATGTTTTTCTTGTTCAGGTCCCCAAACAAGGGGTGCCTTCTCCTCTCCTTTGAGGGTCCCCTAGAGGGGCTTTCCAGTTCCAAAAATCCTGGGTTCCATATGTGACAAAATTCTGCTTCTCTTAGACCTCTCAGATCTTCTGCTGAGTAGTGGGAACTGGATGGCACATATTACCTGCTTTCTCTCAGTCCCCGATGGCTGTTTCCCTTGAGTGATTTGGGAGTCTAGGCACGTGACTTCTTTCAAGCACATTTGAGCCTTTTTCTTAGAGACCTGGTAGCCGGCTTCAGTCAGGAGCTGCAATAGGGCCCTTGTTTCTTCCCAGCAGTGAGCTCAAGTGGGGCTAGGTAATAAGAGGTCATCTACATATTGGAATAAGGTATGTCCTAAGTCCTTACCAGGAAACTTGGACATGTAAGATGCTCGTGCCCCACTGAAGAGGGTCAGTGAGTTCTTGAACACCTGAGGCAGCCTGGTCCAAGTGAATTGTTCCTTAGCCCCTGTGTTTTGGTTCTCCCACTCAGAAACAAACAGGGGCTTGCTGCTCCAGTTGAAGACAGAAAAAGGCATCCTTTAAGTCCAAACAAGCAAATCATTCCATCTCTGATAGTATGAGTCCTAGTAGAGTATATGGGTTTGAATGCAGGGTGATGACTGCCTCATTGATGGCCTTTAGGTCCTGGGATGGGCGGAAGTCATTCATCCCTGGTTTATTTATGGGTAACAGTGGTGTATTCCACAGCGACTGACACCACTTTAGCAAGCCCCATTTGAAAAGCTGCTTCAGGTGAACCTGGCTTCCTAGACATGAGTCCCTTGGAACCACGTATTGGCGGATCTTAACAGATTGTGCTCCAGGCTTTAGGTCAGTCAGCACTGGGGCATGGTTCTTTGGTAGGCCTGGAGATTCCCTTCCACCTAGAGTGAGGGAAATTCAGCTTCTAGCGCTAGGGCTTTTCAGTTGGCAAGGTGTATAACCGCCATTCTTCCTCTTGCAAAACTGTTAAGGACAGGACTCCTGGAGTGGCCTCTTTACCTAAATGCAGTTGTGCCAAGCCGTCTGTGGCGAAGCCTATATCTGCTTTCATTTTAACCAGCATATCTCCGCCCATCAGAGGTACTGGGCAGTCTGGCAGATACAAGAACTCATGAGCTACTTGGTGGAAAGAGCCCAGTCTTTCCTAATCAGAGTCTGTCCCTGCCAGCACAGTCGGGTCTGCTTCAGGTGGCTCAGGCTGGTAGTGGCTAGGGGGGTTGAAAGAAACTGATTTCCTCTCTGGTGGTTTGGACATTTGTTTTTCCAGTGCCCTGTTTTCTTGTAGTATGCACACTGGTCCCGTCCTAATGGAGATTTCCTCTCTCATCTCCTGGCCCCTATCTTGTAACCTCCCTTTTCCATGGCAGGAAGGAGGCATCCTAAGGCAGCTGCTAGAAGTTTTACTTTCTTCCTCAGTCACTCGTCGTCTCCTTCCTCAGTGCTCGGTCCCCAATAACGAAGACTTTATTTGTTATCTGAAGAAGTTTAGTGGTATTCTTGCCTGAAAAGTCCTCCAGTTTCTGAAGTTTCTTTCATACATCACACTGAGCCTGGCTGACAAAGGCAGCTTTAACCATCCTTTAATTCTCTGGGGCCTCGGGATCAAAGGGAGTATAGACCCTAAAAGCCTCATAAAGTCTCTCATAAAAGTCTGCTGGATTATTCTCTGGTTTCTGGAGGACCTCTGAGGTCTTAGCTATGTTAGTGTGTTTCTTAGCCCCTGCTCAGACTCCCTGGAGGAAGGCCTGGCAATATCTCTCCAAGTGATTTCTCCTTTCCTCAGTATTAGGGTTCCATGGGGGGATGTCGTCTGAAAGGGCTTCTTTTACCCAACTTTCTGTGTACGGTGCCCGCTGGGGCCTGACTCTGAAGTCACTTTCTAGCCTCTGTCATAATTCTCATTCGCTCCTCAGTATTAAAGAGTGTGAGAAGTTGGAAGCAGTCAACCCAGGTTGGCCTCTGGGTCTGAAAGATCAATTCCAGAAGATCGATCATGGCCTGACGCTTTTCAGAGTAAGCTGGGGTATGGGGTGCTTCCAATTCAGGAGATTTGTCATAGTAAAATGCTGATGATAAAAGACTGACCCCCCTCTTAAAGGGTTCCACCTGGGGCTAGTCATTAAGGACCCCTGGCCTCACTGACGGGCATCTGCATGGCCACCGATGGCTTGGGCTTTTGATAGGATGATCTCAGGCATCTGTCAACTGGCTTTGGAGAGTCCGGCTGAGGCTCTGGGCTTTGGGGTGGTGAGACTGAGGGTGGTGGCCTGTCTGGGAGCATTGGAACAGCTTGAGGAGCATATGGAGGTGGCAAATTCTGCAGAGAAACCTCCTCTGGATCTCCCTGGAAGATTGGTGGCCTCTGTTTCTTTTGGGGAATTGGTTTTCTTTCCTGGATGACTAAAACCTTACACTATCCTTGAACACTAACGCAAAGCTGGGTCCACAGAGGCTTGGGCAATTTCTAACCACTGGCCTATATGTGGAAACTGATCAGGGTGGCCTGGGTCTCCTGTCACAACTTTGTAAACAGCGCTCACTGTGGGGACTGCTAAGATCCCCTTTGATGGCCGTCCTACCCCAAAGGCTGGCCTCTCTAATTCAAATAATTGGTGTAATTTCCAAGAGGCCAATTTGATACCATAATCACTTGTAAATCCCTTCTTAAAGTTTTTTAACATACATTCTAAAACTGCATTTAGAAGGACTACTTCCCATGATTTTGGACAATAGGTTCCTCCCAATGAGACGGAGACACAAGACAGACACAGGGAAACTTTCACTTCATCCTTCTGGCCGCTCCCCTCTCAGGGATTTAGATGCCTCTTAGCTTTCGAGGATGAAACTCCTGACTCAGATCGACACTGCAGGGAGGAACAGAATTTCTTCAGTTCCCTAAGTGTCGACAGCACCTTAAACTGTATGAGACAACCACGGAATCACAGATTGGGACTCAATCAGACTCTGTAGCCTTCGCCATGGAGCAGAATATACATTCTCATATTCACACACCAGTCATTTCGAGTTTGACTTCCACCCAGGAAAGTCCCTATTCTCAGAGGAAACAAAGTTGCGTAAGGGGTGATTAAGCCCTTCTTCCCCCATGACTAGTGGGCCTGAACTTGGACTGAGTCCCTGGGGACACTTATTAATCAAACATCTGGTCCTGAAAAGCTTTTCTCTCCTTTATTGAGTATGCTGGAGCACAACAGTCATCCAGTCCCGCCGGGTCTGATATAGACTGGAATCCGGAAAATTACCTGGTGGTGCTGTCCCTCTGCCTTGGTTCAGGGTGGGAGGATTCACCATTGGCCCATAAGCCATGCAACAAAGGGCCAGCACAACTGATGTTTTTCCTGGCCAATGCACCAAATATTATGGCAGAGCCTCCAGACAGCAAGAAGACTGATAGCTGGGAACTCAAAGGTAGAGAAAATGGCACTTTATTGCAAGCACCAGTGCTGGCTCAGGTGTATTGTTACCCAAAGCTGAGCAACAGAGATCTGAGGGAACTCCTTTTATACTGTGATGTTATGATTCATCTCCTTGGCTACGTGTGGTTTTACTGGCAACTCTTATCAGTTATGTCAGCTTCAGAGTAGGGAGGCAATGCTTGTTTGTCCTTAGTCAAGGACAACAGGACATAGCTTCAGTCTCCATAGAACAAGAGGTAGTTATAGCTTCCATAGTTAGATAACAGGATGTAGCTACACTCTCCGTAAGTACCGTGGAAAATTTCTGGCAGACTAATTTTTTAACAGGGTTAGGGAAAAGATCTTCTACCACAACATGAGTGCTATCATACAATGCCTGTCCTTAATCTGGCTTATCTTGCTAAACCTAATTCTCTCCAAGTCCTTCCATGTTGTTGCAAATGGCAGGACCACTCCCTTTTTGATGGCTACATTGTATTCCACTGTGTATATGTACCACATCTACTTTATCCACTCATCTGTTGATGGGCATTTAGGTAGCTTCCAATTCTTAACTGTTGTGAATTGTGCTGTAATGAACATGGGAGAGAATATATCTCTTTGGATAAGAGTTTTTGTGTTTTTAAGGTAAATGCCCAGTAGGGGAATAACTGGATCATATGGAATTTCTATTCTCAATTCTTTGAGGACTCTCCATACTGCTTTCCAGAATGGTTGCATCACTTTACATTCCCACCAACAATTAGAGTTCCCTTTTCTCCACATCCTCTCCAGCGCTTACTGCTTTCTTTCCTTTTTTTTTTTGATAATAACCATTCTTAGTGGTATGAAGTGATATCTCATTGTTGTTTTGATTTTAATTTCCCTGGTGATAAGAGAAGTAGAATGTCTTTTCACGAACCTGTTGACATTTGTATGTCTTCCTTGGAGAGGTGTCTATTAAGGTCATCAGCCCCTTTTTTGATTGGATGGCTTGTATTTTTGTTGTTCAAGTTTTTGAGCTCTTTGTATCTCTTAGATATTAACCCCTTTGAGGAGTGAAAGGCAAATATTCTTTCTCACTTTTTATTTTTATGAGAGTTTCTTTTGCTGAATAGAAACTTTTGTTTTATGCAATCCTGTTTACTTTGGATTTTATTTGCCTTGCAATGGGAGTTGAGTTACCAAAGATATTTTTTAAGTTTATGTCTAATAATGTTTTGCCTCCATTCTCTTCTATGTCTTTGATGGTTTCTGGTCTTATATCTGAGTCTTTAATCCATTTTAGCTAATTTTTTGTATATGGTGTCAGGTAGTGGTCTAGTTTCAACCTTTTACATGTGACTGTCCAGTTCTCCCAGGACCATTTATTGAAGAGGCTGTTCTTGACCCATTGTAATTTTGGGGTTCCTTTGTCAAAAATTAGATATCCATATATATGTGGGCTTATTTCTGGGCTTTCAGTTCTGTTCCATTGATCTGTCTTTCCATTTTTATACCAGTACTATGTTGTTTTAATTATTACTGCTTTGTAGTAAAGTTTGAAGTCAGGGAGCATGACTCCTCCATTGTTTGTTTTTTTCTTGAAGATTATTTTTGTTCTCCTGGGTTGTTTGTTTTTCCAAATAAATTTCATTATTTTGAATTATATGTCTGTGAAGGATATATTTGGAATTTTTATGGGAATAGCGTTGAATCTGTAATTGTCTTGGGCAGTATGGTCATTTTGATTATGCTGATTCTACAGAACCATGAGCATGAAATATCTTTCCATTTTTTTTGTGTCATCTTCTATTTCTTTTAGCAATGTCTTATAGTTTTCATAGTACAGAGTTTTCACCTCTTTGGTTAGGTTTATTCCAAGGTATTTCATTTTTTTGGTGCAGTTGCAAATGGTACTGCTTTCTTTTTATATTTTCATTATTGGCATACAGAAATGCAACAGATCTTTAATATTAATTTTTTAGTCTACCACTTTATCATTTCTAGTAGCTTTTAACTTGTGTCTTTGGGCTTTTCTGTGTATATTTTCATGTCATCTGTGAAAAGTGATAGTTTCATTTCTTCCTTTCTTATTTGATACCTTTTATATCTTTTTCTTGTATAATTGCATTGGCTAGTATCACCACCACTATATTGAATGGTAATGGTGAGAGTGGACATCCTTGTCTTCTCCCTGATCTTAGAGAAAAAGTTTTCAGTTTTTCCCCTTTGAGTACAATGTTGGCTGTGGGCTTGTAATATAGCCTTTATTATGTTGAAGTACATTCCTTCTATTCTTATTTTTGGAGAGTTTTTAACATAAAAGGGTGTTGAATCTTGTCAAATGCTTTTTATTCATCTATTGAGATGATCATGTGATTTTTGTCCTTTTTTATTGATATAGTGCATAACATTTATTGATTTATTTATGTTGAACCATCGGAGCCTCCCTGAAATAAATCTCACTTGATCAGGGTATATGATTCATTTTGTATGCCATTGAATTTGGTTTGGTAATATTTTGTTTAGAATTTTTGCATCAATATTCATTAAGGATATCAGTATGTAGTTTTCTTTTTTGGTGCTGTTTTTATCTGGTTTTGAAATCAGAGTAACAGTGGCATTGTAAAAAGTATTTGGAAGTTTTCCATCTTCTATTTTTTGGAACTGTGTAAGAAGGATTGGTATTCTTCTTTAAATGCTTTGTAGAATTTTCTGATGAAACCATCTGGTTCAGGGCTTTTGTTTTTGGGAAGGTTTTTAATCACTGTTTCAAGTTCCTTCCTTGTAATTGATCTATTCATGGTTTTTAGGTCTCGATTTAGAGTTGGGATACTTTTCCAGAAATGTGTCTATTTCTTCTAGTTTATTATGTTTGTTGCCATATACTTGTACATAGTATGCTCTTATATTCCCCTATATTTCTGGTGTATTTGTCGTGATTATTTCTCTTTCATTTCTGATTCTATTTGTTTGCATTTTCTCTCTCCTTTTTGTGAGTCTGGTTAGTGATCTATTTTGTTTATTCTTTCTGAAAACCAACTTTTGATTTCATTAATTTGAGTTTTTCCCTTTATAATTTAGTCCTTTTTGTAATTTAATTAAAATATTTGAATTATGATTCTATCATTAAAAGAAAAATAACTTTGAAAAGTAAAATTTAGAATATAGAGTAAAAACAAAGTATCCCAACTTTGTACCCTAGATCTCCAATTTTATGTACCCACTGGTAACCATTGTTAAAATGTCTTCAATATATTTGCACACCTTGTTTATCTTTGTAGGGATAGGTGCCAGATATGATCAATGAGTTTGCTGGGATATAATGTCCATAGTTGCCTTGACCATGGAAGGGAAATTAAAAAATACCTTGGCTTTGAGTCTTACATTCATTCATTGTGTTTTCTCACTCTTATCACTATTTGCTAGCTTGACCTTGCCATTCGTGTAACCTTGCTTGAATCATTGGCCAAAAGATCTTATGTCCTCCTTAAGTTTTCTTCCATAGACTAATATCCTATGTAATATGAGAGAAAATAACAAGTTCCCGGTAACAACAAAAGAAAATTTTCTTCTCATAAGAACTGAATGGTTTAATGAATCCCTAGGCCCAACCCCACCTTGTTACATCTCTGAACAAGCACACACCAGACTTCGGGTACTGCAGAACCCTGTCCACAACTTTGCAACAGACCGGAACCAGTGCACTACAAGCCTCAGGACCCGCAGACCCATGGGCCTCAGCCTCGCCCTCTTGTGACCCAGAAATAACACTTGGTAGGCCTCAGTTCCCACTGACTCATGGACCATAGACCCCAGGTTAGCCTTTCCATGGCCTGGAGTCAGTGCACACCAGGCCTAAGGTACTCCAGACCACTGTCCTCTGCTAAAGCTCAGAACCACTGTCCACTAGGACTCAGGACTATGGGCAACATGTTGACTCAACCTCACCCAAGATCCCATGCCCTCAACGTTGGCTAAAAAATACTATCTTCTGCCTTAGACTGCAGCAGATCACAAAGCAGTGGCCTATTACTTTGGTTCCTGGCTGAGAAATGTATGCATGGAAACTACTGGATCCAGTATCAATAGGGAGTTCTTGTCTCTGTGTGCAGTGGACTGCACCTGGCTACCTGTGAGCCTCTCTGCACTTGAGAACTTCAAAGCTTAAATATGCCAGATGAAACAACACTATGACCCACCACAACTAGGCATTCAAGAGAGAAGAAGTGGCTCAACCCTCACTGAAATCACGGGCCTGATACCTGCTACATCATCATACAAGTAGGAAGAAATCTAAAGTAAAAGAAAATGAAATATTACTTAATAAGGCACTAATGATTTAGAAACATTTTAATAAATATATTATTTTTTATTAAAACAGTATTTTAGCGTGATGAGATACTTCAAAGAAAATTATTTGCAATTAATATTTTGGCATATTCTCCTAAGATAAGGAAGAGCTTGATTAACATTTACATTAAAAACCTATAAAATTCCATACCCTATGAACGATAGTATGAGTCTTGGATCACTCTATTTCCACAGCTAAACTGGTAGCTGGCAAATATTGAATCCTTAATAAACATGTTGAAAGAATGAATGAATTGAACAAACCATGCCACTTGAAGATATGTGTTTGTATTCTTGTCTGTATGTTGTGTTCAGAGGGAATGTCTTCCTCAGTCACATCCTATAAGAAATAACATTTCATAAAAGCCTCTTTCAGGTGTTCAAATTTAAATTAGATAATAGTTAGCCAGAACCCTCCATATTCACTTTTCATTTACTGATATGCTCCCTTTCTGTTACCTTAACTTTTTTCAAATAGCCTAATCCCACTGGAAATATTAATAAATTGTTTTCCTGATCTTTGTAACCTGGAGGAGGAGAAAGAAACAAGACTGAGAAAAAATGAAAAACCCAGTGAGAAATATCACTTTTAGAATATCAAACATATTGATAATAGAAGTCCTAGGAGTAGAAGAAAGAAGAAAACCCATTTAAATAAGTAATAGCAGAGAATTCCCCACATCAGTTGCAAGAAGTAATCACAGAAGTCAAAGAAGAAAAAAGAACATTGAAATTTCTGAATGTAAAAGACCTACCCATAGACATATCATAGTAAAGCTAACAAAAGCCAGTGACCAAAAAAACTACTCAAGCCTGCTAGACATTAGCTGCAAAGGTACACCCATGAGACTATCATCAGACTTCTCAAGAGAAACATTTTAGGTGAGAAGAGAGTGGAACTAAGTATTTGAAATGCTAAAAGGTAAAAAAAGAAACAACTACCAGATAAGGATACTCTAGCCTGCAAAACTATTATTCTGATATGACGGATATGTAAAGGTCTTTAATGACAAACAAAAGTTCATGGATTTTTCTGTCACCAAACTTGCCATCCAAGGTATCTTGAAAGGGTCCCTACAACAGGGAATATAAGAACAAAGATTTATCAGACATCAAAATGTTGAAAAACAATGGCAGAAACAAAGATGGGACTAACAGGAGAGAACAGAAAAACACTAAAAGGAGAAAGAAAAGTATAGAATCTGTACAAATATATAAATTTATTGTGGCCTCAGTCCATAAGAGGCTGTCATGAAGCAGTACATGTAGAGATAAATCCATGTGACTGCCACAAAACTCGATCCTAAAGAGATATATAGTCAAGAAATAGACAAAAATGACACAATAGACACTGAAAATCATCCAAAGGAAAAAGCAAACCTAAATAAACAGAAAATAAAGCAGCAGGCACAGAAAATAAAGACACAAATGACAGTAATGAAGTCCCACATTTCAGTCATCACCCTAAACGTGCAAGACTGAACTCACCAATAACAAGGCAGAGAGAGGTGGGATGGATCAAAAAATAGGGTTCATAAAAATTATGATTTTAAATACACTTTATTATGATATGAAACCCACATCAGATCCAAAGATAAACATAGGTCGAAAGTCAAGGGCTGTGGAAGAATATGAAAGGAAATCAATGACTGCAATATTAATATCAGGCAAGACAGATTTCCAGCTAAAATGGGTATCAAGGGGGTTAAGGAAGTAATACAGCAAGAAGTAACATCTATCATCAACAAATATGCACCCAATGTAGGACCATCTAAATATATAAAACAAATGTAACAGAAACTTAACAACAGAAATAGAAAACATAAATAAAGGGAAACACATTTTATGTTCAAGGATTTGAAGAACTAATATAGTTAATTGGCCATTCTACCTAAACCAATGTATAGATTGATGCAATGTCCATCAAAATCCTAGGGACATTTCCCAAGGAAATTGAGAAAATGCTGGTTTGTATGGAAATAAATTCTTCAAATAGCCAAAGCTACTTTAAAAGGAAAAAGGAACAGTTGAGGAATCACACTCCCTGACTTCAAAATATATTCCAGAGCAATCATCATCAAAACAGTATGGTACTAGAACAAAAACAGAAGTACCTATAAATGAAATAAATTTGAGAGCCCGCAAATAAAGTTACTCCTATATGGACAGTTAATCTATGTCAAAGGCGCCAAGAGCTTACAATGGGAGAAGGAAAGTTTGTTCAATAAATGGTGTTGGGAAAACTGAAAGACATCTTCAAAAAAAGCAAATAATCAATAGTGACATGCACAAAAGTTAACTCAAGATGGATCAAAGACCTAGCCTAAGACCCCTAAATCATAAAATATTTAGAAGAAAATGTGGGAGAAATACTCCATTACCTCAATGTCAACGATGTCTTTGGGGCATGGAACAGTTACAGCAAAAGAATCCAAAGCAAAATTAAGCAATTGAGACTACATCAAACTGAAAAGTTTCTACACAGTGAAGGAAACAACCACCAAGAGTAAAAGGCAACCTACAGAATTTGAGAAGCTATTCACAAAACATAAATAAGATAATAGCTTAATCTCCAAAACATATAGAGAGCTCATACACCTCAATAATAAAAAAATAAATGGCCCACTCAAAAAACAGGCAAAAACTGAATAACACCTATCTAATGAAGATACACAGATGGCTTACTGACACCTGAAGAAAGTTCTATATCACTCATTGTCAGAGAAATGAAAGTATAAACTACAATGAGATAACACCTTACACCAGTGGGAATGATCTATATAAAAGACTAGAAACGGCAGGCATTGGAAGGGGTGTGATGGAAAAGGATCCATCCTAAACTATTGGTAGGAATGAAAATTGGTGCAATCTCTTTGGAAAACAGTATGGAGTTTCCACAAAAATATAAAAATATAAAAAATGAATCTACTGATCCAATCTATTGATCCAACACTCTTATTCTTGGTCATATACCCAGAGGATGGAAAATCTCTAATCAGAAAATACCTTCATGTTTACAGAAGCGCAACTCACAATAACAGAGACATGGAAACAACCTACTTGCACATGAACGGGTGACTTAATAAAGAATCGGTGTCAAATATACTCAATGGAATTCTATGTGGCTGTTGAAAAAGATGAAATTGTGTCCTTTGCAACAATCGGAATAGAATTGGAGGAGATAAGTAAAGTGTTAAGTAAAATAAGTCAGAAAGGAAAAGTAGGCACAGGATTGATTTACTCATATGAGGTACATAATGACATTAAATAAATGAACATACAAACCCCAACAAAATTAACAGGACTTTGGGTCAGGAGGGAAGAAGGGGGAAACTTGTGGTAACGGACACTAGAACTCTATTGCTGTGTGTGGTGAGAAATATAAACTGAGTTGCAATTTCAATATCCTAAAATGAACATAGCATTGTAAATAAAAATACAGTTAATGTTACTATTAAAATAAAAGAAGTAAAAGGGAGTTAATAGAGTGTGAATATCATGCATCTTAAGTCTGTTCCCAAAAGATCTATCCACTTCTTCCTGGAAGATGGACTACATATGCACATCTTCAATATGGGTAGCAAACAGGGAACTCTTACATATTCACAGTCTGAAGTATCTAAGGTTAGAAGCCTCTCTGTTATTAAGTAGCAATTATATGGACATCATGGGTAATCTGTGAATATAATGCAAAATTCTGCATATTATTTGAACAAACATATTGGGAAGATACTTTTTATTTTTGCTTCAAATAGGATAAGAGAAAGTTATGATTAGATTTCATGTTGGGTTCAAAATTTTGGCCTTGGGTAGTTAACAAAGAGTCAGAAAACTTTGGTTACTCTTCTGTTTTGTTGGAAGAACTTTCCAGTAACCCTGTAGAGTTTGACAGTGGACTACGGTCCTCTCTATAGCCATCCTTAAGAAACTCATGGTATTCCTGAGAGCCAGTATTGTTAAGACTATTACAAAATCCCACCTTTGTCACAGGCATAAAAATAATGTACATAGTGGTTCTGCATATAAGTAGCTCAAAAATCATCATTCCCTCCTAACAACATGTAAAAAGCTACAGATCCTGAAAAGTCAGTAACTCTTCTAGGGTCTAAGAGATGTGATGATACAAGTCAAATTGCTGCCCCAATAAAAGAGAGGCTAATAGGCAAATACAGAGAAAAATTTAGTGGAAGAAGTCTCATTAATGGAAACCACTGTAGGAATCAGTGCAAGGTAAGAAAACTAGAACTGTAATTGATGAATTGATGGAGGTTCAGCATAGTCAACTCTGAGGTTAAAAACATCAAAGTAACCAATCTTAGGGAAGGCTCTCCAATGTTGTGAGGTCTACCTCCAGGAGCATGAGTAGGTTTCTATAGTAAATATTGGATAAAAATCCCATGCTTTCAGTAGGGGGCAGGCAAGGAGGAGAACAATTGTGAATTATTCCAGAATACTCATTTTTAACAAGGTCTGCCATTATGATAAACTAGTTAAGCAGTTTAATCTGCTAAGGTATTATTAGAGCATAAGTGACCTGAAGGAAGGGAAATAATCCAACTCCAGTCAGCATTAGACATTCATTTGGCAGAAGGAAAATGTAAGGTTTTTTCTGGCTCCGCCCGGGATTCAGCACCAAAATGGAAGGTTTTTTCTGGGCTCCGCGAGGAGAAAATTTCAATCAGACAGAAAGCAGAATAGTCAGGGCTTTATTGGACTTTGCGCTCCCGGGCGAAACTCCCAAGTCCGCAAAACGGGCCTGGGGAAGTCACGCGCAGAACAAAGGGGTACCGGCTCTTTAAGCAGAGGAATTTCGCGGGCTTCCCATATGGTGATTGGGGATTGGCCCTGTGAATCCAGGTGTGGGGGTCGCATCCCTTATTCTGACGTCATCCACCTTTTTCCCCGGGCTTGGCCGCCGGGCATGCCCAGTGGGCATGCCCACTGTCCCTGCCCACTGTCCCGTCTTTCTGAGCCAGCCTAACATTCCAACCTCTTTGATAGGATAAAGGGGCACCGTGATCGTTCTGGCTACTTCCCGCTGACAGGTGGGGCGTAGAGGGAGGGGGTCAGAGGTTGGTGTCGTCTGGCTCAGTCTGGACAGGAGAGTAGGCCCTGGTCTGAAGCAGCATCTGGTGGAAGGTAATCCGGGAGGCTTCGTGGATCCTGTCCTGGAGGAATCTCAGAAAGCATGGGCCCTGCGGTTTTGCAGAGCCATCTGGGCTACTGAGGTTATTTGTCTTTGAAAAGAGGCTGTCCCTGCCCGCTGTCCTGTCTTTCTGAGCCAGCCTAACAGAAAACACTCAACTTCAGCCCACTCTGACCATTTTCTCCCCTTAAAGAGGTGAGAAAAAATTTTTAAACACTTATGAAATTCACAGTCCAAAGGTACATTGTCACTAAAAGACCTAATCACAGTACTGTAGATGCTTTATCTCACCATCACCACCACCCACTCAACCCCATATTATGAAAAACTGATTTGCAGAAGTTCCTTTTGGACAATATATAGTGAATATTAAAGAGAATCATTCAGGCATTTCCTAACATGCTATTTAGTACATAAAGAAAGACATACTTAAACAAACCAGATGGACAAAACCAAACTAACCACCTTACCTATAGAAGAACAGAGATAAGGCACACCCTGGTGGAGAATAGCTGTTAAGCCAATGACCTCTGAAGGATGCAAGCCACATACCCCTCGGTTGGAGTCTCAGTCCAGGGGAAAACACACCAGTGTAAACAACTAAATGCAAATAAATAAAAATGCTTCTTCCTTCTTCCACTCTCTTCTTGCCTGCCTGACTACTTGCCCTCATTCCTGCTTGCATCTTTTCTTTAAAAAAAGAACAAAGACAAGAATTACCTCTGACTTACCAGATATCAAGAAAAAATTACAAGGCATGCCAAAAAGCAAAAGAAACTCGATTTAAAGAGAAATATAAGAACCGATCTAGAATTAATGTGCTCAGATCTGTGATGAATAAAGTAGATAACATACAAGAACAGATTAGCAATATAAACAGAAATTAAAATACCAAGAAAGAACCAAAATAAGTACTAGATATGAAAACATCCCTACAGTAATAAAAACCAAAAATAGTTTCAATTAGTTTATTAGTAGACTAGATAAGGCTAAGGAAAGAATCCAAATTTGAGGATCTCAATGAGAACTTCTAAAACTGAGAAACAAAACAAACAATCCCAAACAAAAATACCAAAAATTGAATAAAAGAAAAGCAGACTGGAATATCCAAGGTCTGTGGGACTATAAAAGGCATAACATATACTTAAAGGGAATATCAGAAGGAAAAGAAAGAGAGAAAGGACAGAAGAAATATTTATAGTAATAATGACTGAGATTTACCCAAATTATTTCAGACACCAAGTCACAAACCCAGGAAGTTTAGACAAAACCAAGCAGGATAAAACCAAACAACAATAACACCTTAGCATATATTTTCAGGTACATAAAGTCAAGATAAAGAAAAAACTGTGAAAGAAATCAGAGGTGGAAAATTACACCTTAACAATAGAAAAAAGATTAGAATTAAATCTGACTTCTCAGAAAGCAATAGCAGAGTGGAATGAAATATTTAAAGTGTTGAGTCAAAAATACCATCGAAATAGAATTTTGAAATTATTACTCAAAATGAAGGAGAAATAAAAACTTTCTTAGACAAACAATAATTGAATTATCTGCTAGTAGACCTTCCTTGTAGGATATGTTAAATGAAGTTTTAGAGAGAAGAAAAATAAAATAGACCAGAAACTTGAATCTATTAAATAACATGTCAAAGAAGGATAAGGTAAAAATAAAATTTTTTTATTTGCTTGTTATTAATTGATATAAAGATAGTAGTTTGTTCAAAATAATAATATTAATACCAACAATGTATTTGCTTATATATGTTATATGTCTCTATTTATTTATGTTTGCTTATATATAAGTGAAATAGATGACAAGCCATGATAGAAATCACTGTTACACAACAGGCAATAAAAGGAAAATAAAAGATAAACAAATTAGAAAGGAAAAAAAGCTGCCTTTGTTTATAGATGACATAATCCCCATTGTAGAAATCCAAAAATATCAACAAAAAATAAATACAGAAAGGTTGTTGGACACAAAAGTAATAAACAAAAGTCAATCATTTGCCTATATAACAAGACTGAGAAAAGCCAAGACTGAGAAAAACCAACACTATATTGAAGAACAAGGTTTGAAGATTGACACTACTTGTCTTCAAGACATGATAAATCTACAATAATCAATAGAGTATAGTATTAGTGGAAGGATATACATAATAGATTAATGGAACAAAACAGAAATTCCAGAAGCAGATCCAAATAAATACAATCAACTGACCTATCAACACAGAAAAAAAAGCAATAAAATGAAGAAAAGCAGTCAGTGGTGCTGAAACATAAATCTAGACACAGATCTTAAACCTTTACAAAATTGTTTTGAAATGGGTCATAGAACTAAGTGTAAAATTCAAAACTATAAAATTCCCATGAGATAACATAGTAGGCAACTTAGATGACTTTGGTTATGGTGATGACGTTTTGAATAAAACACCAAAGAGAGGATCCATGAAATAAATACTTAAACTGGAATTCATTAAAATTAAAACATATTCTGAAAAACACAATGTCAAAAGAATGAGAAAGCCATCGATAGACGGAGAAAATATTTACAAAACATATATCTGGTAAGAGCTATTATCTAAAGCATACAAATAAATTAAAATTAAACAATAAGAATACAAAAAACTTATTAAAATGGGACAAAGATTCTCCTACACTTAGCCAAAGAATATATACAAATAGCAAATAAGAATGTGAAAATATTCTCCCTATCATATTTCATCATGGAAATGGAAATTAAAATAGTAAGACACCACTACACACAAAATTAAAAATTACTGAATAATTCATAGCATTAAATAGGTTTCAGTTTTGCAGAATTATAATTTGACATGTGCGTATGTTACACTGTGATCTCTATCTGGTTTCCTTTATACAATCGATATCCTTTACCTAATTTGCCCACCCCATCAGATTTCCCTTATGATGACCACCATTTTTTCCTCATAATTTAATAGTTTTTGTTTGCATGTTTTATTTGTTTCTTTATAAGCTTTTTCTTTGTGGTCAATATGAGCTTCAGACAGAAATTTTTATGTGTATGATGTTCAATTTTGAGTTGCTAACTACTTAAATTTGAACACAATACAAAGCTTTGCATATTTGGTCCCGCCTCTACACTTTATATTTTTGATGTCTCATTTTACATCTTTAACTTATCTTGTGTGTATCCTTTAAGTATTTTTGAGGGTTTAATTTTACTGCTTTTGTCTTTTAATCTCTATTTCACCTTTATCAATAACTGATCCCAATACTTTTATTAAATCGTTACCTATTCCAGTGAGATTTTTTATGTATGCTTTTTTATTAGTTATTACTATTAGTTAGTTATTACAGTTAGTTACTACTATTTCTTTTTACTTTAGTCTCTCTCACATTTGTTGCAAGGCTAATACTCTTGATGGCTCTTTCAATTCTGAATACTAACTTTGATGATAGAATTCTTGGTTGGAATTTCTTTTGGCAGTTGTAGTATGTCTTTTCATTCTATTCTGGTCTCTAAAGTTTCTGTTTTAAGTCTGCTGATAATCGTGTAAGTTTTCCCTTGTATGTGACAATAATTTTGTTTTGCTCCTTTTAAAACTCTCTCTTTATCTATTTTTCATCGTCTTAATTATAATGTGTGTGCATCTCTCTGGGTTCCTTTCATTTAAAGATTTATCATTTTACTGTACCTTAACCCCTTTTCCTTCTCCAGATCAGATTTTAAATTATTATTTCCTTAAATAATTTTTTTCTATCTCTTTTTCTAGAGAGCTTCTCCTTCTGGGACATCTGTAATGTCAATGTTATATAATATTCCTGAGTACTTCCCCAGTAAATGTTCTTCATACAAATCTCAGGCTTCAGTTTCCTGAGGAATCTGACCTAAGTAAATACATTTTCAGTGAAATTAGGGTAACAAATATCTGAAATACAAGAAATTCTCTGACCATCTTTTGGTGCTTTCTTGCTGGTAATCGTAGGAAACAGGTAAGGGCAGTAACAGAAGTCCAACAAAAGCATTGCAGCCTGAAAATTAGGAGCTCTATGGTTAAAGGATATTACCTCCTAACAAGCAAGCAGTCTACATTAGTAAAAGAAGTAACGGAGAATAATGAATATCTAAAATGTTGGTAGAGTAGAGAAGGTATGGATTCACACATGACCTTGAGACTAGTTGCAGCAGTTGGCACTGACTTGTTTTACCAAATCTTCTACATTCTTCCTTTGCAGAATGTGTCTTCATTGCTCCTTGCAAGTGGACAATGTGATAGGTTGAACTTAATGTGGGGCTGAAGTGGTCTGAGTGTCCCAGAAGATAGACTGTATCAGATATCTTTTTTCACTAGTTCATATCTGCTTAGTCTACTTTTCACTTGTGCTGTTGTTGTGGTACCTAGTTCTGCTCAAACTGCTATAAACTGAGGTCCTCTTCCCTGGGGCATTTGTATGGCTTACACTTCTGGGATTTCTATAACGTCACAGTATGGGATCTCACAGTAATCTCTCACACACACTAACTGGACATGTAGAGGGAATTAAAGACCATAGGATGGCCAGGCCTGGTGTCTGAGTGATTCCCAAGGCCCATCAAAGTGATTAGGTTTCCAGCGCCCTGAAGCCAAGGAGTCACACTCCAAAATATGGACTCATTTTCCACTCTACATTAATTAGCTGAGAAATTACCACGACAAAGATTGTATCTCTTGATATCTGACAAACAAATATAATATCACCTCATGAGTCAATTGCTTCTCTGATGTACCTACCAGTGTATTTGGGAGATTGAATATATTTCATGAAATAATCTGGATGCCATGAAGGAGGCAATGGTTTAAACAAATTAGGAAGCCAGAGAAACAGTAGAAGAAATGCTTGAAGAAGGAAAAAGAAAGACTAGCTGTGATTGCCCTTACATCTTCAGAAAACAGTAGCAGTAGTTACCTAGTGTGAGAAGAAAGTAAAAGACCCAAGAGGAAGAAAAAACAAAACTCCTAGGAAGCTCCTCAGGAGAACGGAATGGAAGACCTGTTTGTCTCTTTCTTTAAGTCTAAGAAAAGAAAACTTTTTCAAAGGTTAATAATGATCTTGAAAGATACTTGGTAGTGGAACACTTCCCAAGAGTGATAAATCTTGATCCAAAGAGGAACGAGTTAGTGACCAGGAAAAGGCAGAAAACAGAAACAGGAAATTCTCTTCCAAAGAGGAACTGCTCAGAGGTAGACCTGATGAAGCTGTTGGCAAAAAGAACAGCAGTTCCAAGAAAAAGAAAATGTTTCAAGGCTATCTGAGGAAGATTAGAAAGGACACTTCCATCATGAGTATAGGTTTTACATTGTTCACTAAAGCAACAGATTTGAAAACCACTGAATTCTGATGGAAAAGATCCTAAAAGTGCATCTTCAACCTATCTGAGCACTTGTGAATGCGTCTTCCTCCTAGATTTAGATTTTGGCATATTGCTAACCCAAACAATGTTACCAGAAAGCTTACAAATTGGCACACCCTGGTGGAACAGTAGTTTGGTTAACTGCCTCCAGCTGAAGTGTCCTCCAAATACATCCCAAGGATCCAGGTTTATGTCCTGGTCTGGGAGAACAACAAAGATGTACAACTAAATATAATAAATTAAGTGCTTCTTCCTCACCCTGCCTGCCCACTTGCCTTTATTTTCACCTGCACCTTTCCTTAAAAAATGAACAAAAACCTTACAAATGTATGTACCTAACAAAACACATGCCAAAGGTACATTTTACTCTTGCACAAGCTTCTCTTTTGTGACTTGCTTCTCACCCTGGGAAAACAGATCCAACATGATGGCCATATCCCAACTAGACCCCTCTGTCTTGGCAGTTCAGGAGCTCTGCACAATTCCCGAGTCAGTCTGTCAGGGAGGTGTGAATTGAGATTCCAGCTTGTACTTTGACCTTCAATACCTTCTTCCTATAAAAGCTGAGGTAATCTTTCTAAAATGTAAATCATATCATGTCTGTCCTGGCTCAGAATCCTCCCCAGGCCTGTCATTATAATTAAAATGTCATGTCCTTACCACAGGCCAGCTGATTTTGTGTAGTAAGTCTCTTGCCTCTGTGATATCAACTCCTTAGTGACCCTTTGCTTTCTTATTCAGTTCTAACCACATTGCTCTTCTTTATATTCTTCGACACACTAAAGAATAAAAAACACTGGACACATGCTTACATCAGAAAAAAGCACTCTCTGGTCCACCTTTCTGGAATTCACGTATTTCAGATAGTCTTATGACCTTCCTCTCCTTCTTCTCCCTAACTTCAGTATCCAAAAATTCAGCTCTCTCCTCTGTATCTCCACACAGCAGTTGTTACTGCCCGACGTCAGGCTAGACGATAAACAAGTGCATGGACAGCTTTATTCCACAGGGCCGTCAGCTCTCTGGTGCAGTTGTCTTATCTGATTTCTCACAGCTTCCCAGAACCTTGGCAAGAAGGAACACTTGAACTGAAACCTGAATGAAAAGAAGTGATTGGTCAAGAAGTCTACACAAAAGAAAAATAAGTACAAAGGCACTGAGACAGAAATAAGCTTTGCGTATTTAAGGAACAGAAAACAGATCATTTTGAACAAAGCAGACTTAGCAAGGAAACTATACTTGCTTATAAGTTAGGGTGTGGCAAGTAGACTCATGTCAGAACTTAAGAAGCAGGAGTCTGGGAAGAGACCACTGTATTGTTACCTGTGAAATTAGCACTTGTTTTACAGGGTTGTTCTAAGTATGAATTAAGATAATGCATGCCAGGCACATAGCACATGGCTGGAAACAATGCAAATGGATGTTGAAACCCTTCCAGCACTGGTGATTTGCCAAAAGGACACATTGTCCTCTATATTTCTGTTAAGCTTTACTGTCAGGGTTGGATATTCTGGGACCTCTTTGCCAATTGAAGAGATGATGTGGAAATCTAGACGCATATCCTCTACCCAAGTCCTTCTTATCTGTTCTTCCATCTTTCTGTCTGCCTGTGCTTCCTGACTGTTCATTCAATTATAATGGATACAAATGGAGAACTAGGCAAATGCCATCAGGTATGACTATTTCTGCTTGTTACAATCAGCTTGGGGGCCTAGACTTTTTAAAAAATGAAAATCTGTCATGACAGTAAAAGAGGAAAGAAGGTCGTAAGATATTGGGAGTCCTTCAGTATTGAGATGGTGAAGCAGAAAGTCAAATTCCATCGACTGACTAATCTTGGTCAAATTTTATCATCATGAGAAGAGACTCTCATCTCCCTTCACTCTCATTTTGGCTAACATGGCATTTACGTTTATTTCAAGTGATGTAGGCGGTGGTATTATGAACCTTTGCAAGTCATGTGTGCTGTGTTTATGACTGCTTGTGGAGCAGCACCCAGTTTCCACACTATGTCCTCCAAAGTGTCATAGTAAAGGCTCTACTCTCTTCCCAAATTCCCTCCTTGTTCCCAGTCACACTGGCTTCAATTCTGTTTTTGAATGCAGAGTCTGTTCCCATTATATACCTTTTACATGTCATTACACCTGTTCAGGCAAGTGTCTTGTGTGATTCAGACAGGCTTCTCCAAACTCAAGTAAATAATGCAGCCCTTTATCCCTACTTGGTTGTCTCTCTAATGCTTATCACTGCTATAAACTATTTTGCTTTTTTCCCCCTACTTCTTACCTGGCTTCCTCCCATAAAATTTTTTCTTTCCATATATGAAACTTAATTAAGTTTACTTGTAAAATATCTCAGGAAAAACTTCTAATTGGCCCTTATTCAGGACCAAGTAACTAGGGTGGAGGGGAACAACTCATAAAAGAGCATTTTAGATCATATTACAGGTGACCAGTGGATGAAGATGGAGTGTGGAATAGCTTTTGGTGTGGGGACAGCAGAGCTTAAAATCTATAGGGCAATATGCAGATGTATGAGCAGAAAATTAATTGGCAAAACCTGGGACTTTTAAGAGCAAGAACCTCACAATAGTAACTTGGGTCTGGGACACACCCCTAGATACTTGTGCTGTTTTTACTCCAGGTAACCTGGACAAACCCATAAAGGAAGAAGCCTCTACCCCTCAGAAATTTACAAGACTCCATCTTGCCTGAGTGTGAGATGTGGGCAGCACATGTGGTACACACACATGTGCATTCCCTTGATGTAACATTCTTAGCCCATAGGGAGTTTAAACTCACTATTACTGCTTTTTAATAAACTTTCTGTGTTATCCTACACAAAGGTTTTCTCCACAAATTCTTTCTGGATGGACCCAGCATCTCATCAGTGTGTCTCACCTGCATCAGTTTTCAAAACGTTAAGGTATTGAAAAGATGTTAACTACATTGGACCTTGAATATAGAAAGAGGGAAGATTTAAATAATTAGGATGCAATTATGAAGGAGAAAAATTATCATAGACAGAGCAGGACAGTGTAGTTAGAAAACCTGATTGGGAACTACTGCAATATCCCAGATGTGAGGCGGTGCACACTTGCCTTAGCTTGGATTTCTCAGAAAGCAGGATATGAGGCAAAGTCATATATATTTTTATATCATTAGAGTGCACACTACCATGGAAGGGGAATGAGGCAAAGGATGGTGAAGTATAATGTGAGTGGGGAGCCAAGAAATTGATCTGTTATTGAGGTGCCACAATCTTGTATTAAGCACAGCATTCAGCATATATACATATATATGTATGTATTTACTGCTTTCTTAGGACAGTGCAATTGAGAATGAAGAAAAATATTTGATAGATTTCTTTTTCTTTGGTCACATGTTGGCTGCATGGGACAATAACTTTCTCACATTTCCACATTGCTCATGTATAGGCATGGAAGGGGGCATATTTCTCATGCATTAGCATCGAAAAAGAAGTTTCTGAAAATGAGGCAAGACACTATCAAGTTGCAACCTCAAAGGCCAATGAGGTCTAGAGGAAATGAATTAAACATGTCTACCATGTTTTGGTAACACCAAAATGGAATAAATAACAACTGGAGGACAAGAAAATGGGAAAATGTAATACTGAATGGAATTTGCAAACTAATTGAATATGAGAGTTAAAGGAGAGTTAGGAAGCTGAATGTATTCTCCATGCTGAACTGCTCAGTTTCTTATGGTTTCATTACACTATTTTCTTATCCTCTTAAATTTGACTTCTTTGAAGAAGTCTTGATTATAAGACTTGATTTCTAGATTTCCAGTCTTCACATTTCTCACCCATTTGCTAAGTTTTATCTTCATTGACAAGTAACTTGGAGCTGACCAGACCAAAGTAGGACAAATTTGACTAAGGAGTAGAAAAATTTCAGCCATCTGAAAGGCAGATCAGAGCTGAGATCATGTAAAAAAATCACACTACACTACACCATACCACACCACACTACACCGAAGCAAGCCACCAGTAGATCTTATTGTTCATATCTGTCTATGTGATTGCAAGAAGTTGACTGAGGGCTCTGGGGCAGAGTATGGACTAGGATCCTGATGGGCTTGGTGGACCAATCATAGCTCCTTTTCAGGTGTGCTCAAAAACTTAAGGGCATCAGGACAATTGGCTTCTTTTTTCTTCATTTTAGGGACCTAGGGATATCTGTGGACTGTGCCAAGTTTAAACTACTAGCCACTTAGGGTGCATCCACTTTCTTTTTATTTATTTATTTTTTCAATTTTTATTGCAGTAAATTTGTTTTACAAATTAAAATAAACTCATATGGCATACTTATAAGGAGAAGCTGTAGCAAGAATTGGGATAATAATATTTCATAGATTTAAAAGGAAGAGAGGATGGGAACAGCAGTGTGGCTTTGGGAAGAGGAGTTTGGCTACCTCTCCCAGATTGGCAGTAGGAGCTGTTTTAAGTAAGTATGGTTTATTTAGAAATCAGTAGAGGCAGGAGTATGCAGGCCAGATATCAGGGAGAGACATGCTGGGATTCCTGTCTGGGAGAACAGGGGAGAAGGAAGGAGGCCATGAGAGATTAAGAAAGATAAGAAACTAAGATAGAGTGAAAGTGGGGTCAGGGGGTGGGCAGCCTCTAAAGACTATCAACCAAGCATCTGACTCCTTGCATTTTTATTGTCATTACACAAAGGAGCTGTTCTTTGAAAAAGCACAAGATATAAATCAACTGTTTTTACAAACATTGTTCACATAGTTGTGGTCACACAAAAGGTTGTATGTACAGTTACACAATGTCTTAGCTATCTGGCTAACCTTTAACTTCTTGCTAAGTCTTGGTAAGTCATCAGAAATCCTTCCAGCCAAGGTTTTCCTCACTGCGGGCACCAGGCATTCCAGGCACCAAGATTTCTGTTTCACTGATAAGGCATTGATTTATCTAAACTACGCTTTTTCCTTATTGTTCCCCACAGACACATTCAGTAATTTTCCCAACTTGATATAACTGAAATTCTTGAAATCTTTTTGTTGTTGCTTGTGTGTTCCTTATTTTGAGGAAATTAGCAAAGAAAATATTTGTAGTTGGAGAAAAGGGCTTATAGAGTATATTTAAAAGATTCTTTAACTACAGTCTTATTTTCAAAGTTTTATTTTGGGAGGCATTTATTGACTGGGGCCTAGTTAACTTTATTATCCCTAAAACTTAAAAAATTATGTGGATTTAAGAGGGAGGAAAGAGATAAGAAGCTCCCTACTAAGATGTGACATAATCATTTTATGGAGTAAAGATCTGAGATTATTATAGCAAAGTAAGAGTATAATGTCAATTACAAATACTGTATGGCAAGGATAATGAAGGTAAAGTATATAGTTTTGTGACTCTTGGTGATTTTAACTATGACTCCTATTTTCTGAGTCATGAACATATTCACATTTTAAATCTCTTCAGTATAGATAAAATTTTATTACAACTGAATTTATTTTCTTTTGATACTGGTTAGGACTCAGCACATTTTTTTTATTGCCAAACTTACTGTTTTATTCATGCAGATTGATAAACTGACAGCAAAACTAGAAGTTACATCTTCAAACTGTCTAGATCTGGATGCAGATAATCATATTATTCAACAGAAGTTATCATCTCTGAAAGCAGTGCAAAAGAAATGTGAAAAATTAGAGAATAATAAGAAGTTGGAGCAAGCAGCAATAAAAGTCCAAAGCTTTATGGTAATAAATTTTGTTGAACATAGTCAGGTAAAATTATATAAATGAGAGACTGAAGAAAGAGCAAGACAGGGTATAGCAGAAAAGTTAAAAGAAGCCAATCTATTTTACAGGTTAACTGATGTGTAATTTACTCTAACACATTTAATTGATAATTGTATATACTGTATATGTTTCCACTACTTCCCTTATATTAATTTGTTTTGCATTTCCAAACAAAAGGTGATATTTGTTTCTCCCTTTAAATATTTTGGATACTATAAGTGTTTTCACTAAATGGAGTTTAGCATAATACTCTCTAGAGAATGCTTTCATTCTTAAGAAAAATTTATATAATAACACATATTAAGAAGTAAATTGTGATTTCAGTATTGTACTATCTTCTTATTATTAAAATGTATTGCTCAATTTAAGAATATTTAATATAATTTTTGAATTATCGAATTACCTGGGTACTAACATAAGTGACTCAAGTTTACTTATTTTTATTTGTTATTCATTCATATTTAAAAGGAGGTGCAGGAAGTAATAAATGTGAGTAGTCAGGCAGGGAGAGAAAGGAGGAATAATATTTATTTTATTTATTCATTTATCATGATTGTTCACTGGCCCCAGAATGTGAACATGGGTACTTGGGATGTATATGAACTGCACCCAACCACTACTACGCAGGACACAAGTCATCATGATTTTTATAATTCAAATTTAATTCAATTAGCATTCATGATAACCGTTTTAAGCTATTTTTTTCACAATTTAAATGACTGAATCATTGACTGAACACTAAAATAAATAAATGTACTATAAATTATTCAGGTAAAATTAGCTTACAGTTTATTCTTTTACTTTGCCAAGCAGTATCTCAAGAATACATAGACCAGATAACAGAGAACAATACAGCTTCAATAAGAAGTCAACTGGAACTCAGAATTAAAGCTGGGACACTAAATACGCCAAAATGAAAATTTCTCAAGAAATTTCTAAAACAAAATTAGAAAAAATATAAGCAATTTAAAAGGTAGAAAATTATTAGTAAGTAAAATTAATAAGTATAGCAAAGCATAGAATCATAGAAAATTAGTTTAACCTTTTCATTTATTTCTAAAGCAGAATTTTTATAAACCCAGGTTCATGTAGTTTGTAGGAAGTGAAAGTAATTAGGTAACATAATTTTGGACAGTGATGTTATTAAATAATTTGCCTTAATTATATCAGTCCTGGAAGTTTTTCTCTCTCCGACTTTAGATATATATATATATATATGTATATATATGACTTAATTTTTCTCCCCCTAATATTTTCTATTAACCTAATCCTATTAGTATTTAAGCATTTTGAAGTTTTTAAAATTTACACAATGATATTACTATAAAATTCCTTATCAGAATCACCATAAATAGAAATATTAATGAGTTTTACTATTTTTGGAAGATTTCAACTGAAACCTAAAGTGTCAAGTACTACTACTTTTGGCTCATTTGGTACTTGGTAGAGTCTTTATTGGTTGTGACATTTCATATTGTCTTTAGAAGGTGACTTGAGACAAACTATTCTTTATAGTTTTTCTGCTCTACATAAAGGTGCTTGTGTTAAATATGGAAATATTATCTTATGGACAAAAGTTTGTGTAATTTATAAAGTGGCTAAAATAATGATCTGGTTTACCTGTGGACATGACTGAAAAATAGAAAGGTCAAGCCTCACCTCCTATACATGGTAACAATGCTGTCAGTTAATGGCTTTTGGAGTTACTTAGTTCTTCATAACCAAGTCAGTTATCTTGTTCTTCCCTTTAGGTCCTTGCTTGAAATTACTTCTCATTGCCAAATGTTTCCTTTCTCTGAGAGGCTGAGTGAACCACACAAGGGTCAAAGCAAATATTTGAAAATGTCCTTGAGGAATGGTTTATTTTATGCAATTTTTATCACATAATATGTCTCATAGTATCCTCAATGAGCCTATCAATGGAATCATTCCAGAAAACGCCAACTGTTAAGACATCTGTTTCCCTGGTAGTCCTCACTAATTTGAGTTGCTTTTTGGTAAGGAATCACTATAGAAACATGTGCTTCTTTAAAACATAGTCACACTTATAACTGTAGGCAGTAAATATGCTCTGACATATTTTCAGAAGTGGTGCTGCATGGGAAATTCCATACTGTTGTGTGACTTTTAAAATGAAAGTCATCTAGGAATCATTTAGATTAAAAAGAAATATTAAACATTTTTCTTTTGAAATATTTATAGAAACAATGAGAGCCTAGCTGAGACCCATACCAAGCTTTTCATGGAGAAACATCAGAATAGATCTTTACTCAGCACTCTAACAAAGGCAGTCAGGATGAATTGATGCCAGTGTCTGATATCAGTAAGTGTGGAATTCAAGGCATGATACCTTGTTCAAATATCAAGTGACAAGTTTTTTGGAAAATAACTAAATTAAAATGGTTTTTGCAACTTGGGGAGAGGGTTACAAAAGAAGTAGAGTGTTCACTCTTAAAATTGTCTTTTATATACCTGGGGGAAGGATCTCCCTTTTGGCCTCAACCAGGAGCAACAGCTATTTTTAGAGTAATTGAGAGTGCCAGTAAGGGTGCCTGGATTTCTCATGAGAGTTGCTTGGAATTCAAGGGTGGGGCTAAGTAAGGAGTGTGTCACTAGACACTAGTTACTAGGGATATTGATATACGAAGCTTGTTGCTAATTGTTTTAGTAGTCCTAAATTTTGTCAGTTAATTTTTTAGCATCCCCTCCTGTCCCTCATCATTTTCCTCCCTGATCAAATAGTGTCAAAAGTAATTTTGGTGATGTAAAATGAAGGTAGTTTCTTCTGTAGAGGCTTTGAGCTAAACATGGGTGTAGAGCTGGCCCTACCTGGGGCCCAAACTTGTTCTATCCCAAAGGTAATTATTAGAGGAGTTGTAGGGACCTGCATAATGATGGAGTGCAGCTTACGCACAGACCAGTGGGTGCAGTATTTTTTTTTATCAAAGGTTCATATTTTCTCTGTAGTCTCAGTTGTAATATAATTGACTAGAGAAGAAATAAAATGTGTCAACAGCTTGAAATGGAGAGTCCAAATATGAAGAGAGTGAGATCAAGTAGATGTTTTAAATAGGGGGTGATGCAGGGAAAATATTTCCAGGTGGTTCCCAGATCTGCCATTGCTGCGAGGCTCTTTCAAGCAATCGACTGCTTGATTAATAAGCATTTTTACATGGTTCTGAACCTTCCCATTCTTTGTTAGTTCACACAATGTTCTTTCAGAAACTTTATGTAGATTTTTCTTTGGGCACCTGTTGTCATATTAAGGCCATAGAGGTTTTGCATGACAATTGCTGCCAGAAAATCCAGCTATTTCTGTACATCTATAATAACCTGTGCCATAGTTTCTAGGCCCTAAGAAAATTCATGAGATAGATTATGATAGACTAGAGGGGAGAATATTCCCATTATACTCATGGGAATCACTACTATTATTCTGAACCTAATAAGGAGAGTTATGAGGTAGATTATCTGTTTTCGTTTTGTAATAGGAAGACATATTCAGGATCATGATTTAAAAGTCATAAAAATCCAATCCTATTGGAGGTATGTAAAGATCTGTGAATTCCCAGATCACTGTTGTGGTGGCAAAAAAAAGAAAAGAACCAGGAAGTCTATGAACTGTTACTTATCTTTTGCTTTCTTGAAAAGTTATTTTATATCTTCACTGGTTCACAGGTATACTTATCTGTATCAGGCATGCCCCGTGGAGATGACTTTTGGACAAGTTTAATCCTAGGTAAATGAATCCAACTATTTTTGGCCTGCTAATTTTACTGAAGAGGGACTACTCAGAATGACTTGGAAAGGCTGTTTACTTTGGGGCTAGTTGTTCTGTATTGCCCTTTCTCCTAGTCTTAAAATATACCCAGTACCCTCAAGTTACTGTTACCATGTGTTCAGGAGTATATGGATGTTTTGGGAGAACCTAGTTTCTATATTCCTGAAGAAGTTTATGTGTCTGACCTAATTAACATAGTTTAAAAGGACTTTATATTAAGATTCACAGGCCAGGTCTATGGTAATAATAGATATTTCATAATCCTCTCATAAGAACTTAAATGTAGTATTCCCTTTGGAGTTATGCAAGTTTTGTGTAGGTCTATTGGGAGTACAGTGTCCTAGTTGCTATGGAACCCTTGACATAGTATTGTGAGATTTATTTTGATTGTGTGATTTTCCTTTTCACTTTCCCTGAACATTGTGGATGCCAAGGTGAATGCAAATGGTACTTGACGTCGAATGCCTTAGCTACTTGTTGAAAGATTTGAGTCATGAAGTATGCCCAATTTTCACTTTGGAGTGAAGAGGGCAGTTCAAGACTTTACTTCTGAGGCTTTTTTGTTTTAGTTGGACACCCCTCAAACCATCCTATAAAAGTATCTAAAAAGACCACAAGACATTTATATATCATTCATGGGGGTATTTGAGTGTAGTCTTGTTGCCAATTGTCTCTTGGATATGTTCCCCTGTGATGGATTGATTTTAGTAGGTGAGGTTGTCTGGCATGTCCCTCTGGATTTACATGAACACATAAGCACAGACTTTTGTGACCATGTAAACTGTTGTTTTCTAGTCTTTTTCCTTCAAAGTGAAACCTAATCAGGGCCCACAAAGCATTTTCCCCAGGTATGTTGCCTGGTATAAACTGTGGACTAGTTTCCATTGCAGGTTTTATTGTTGCAATGTATTCTCTCAAGCAAGATCAGAGACTCAGACCAGAGTTAAATTTAGGAGTTTATTAGAAGGCGGCTGTAAGGGGGAGCATGCCCAAATCATACAACCACCTGTGTACGCAGCTCAGCGTTTATACAGACACACAGAGAGATTCAGAACAAATGCAGTTAATCTTTTTGACAGGAGTAACCATGGTTACGTAGGTTCCCATGTACATAACATTTTAACAATTTTTTTTATTATCTGAGGTCCCTATTTGCACAACCAGCTCAGCCAGCCAGGCGCCAGGAACGTTTTGCAATTAAGCTAGGGAGTCCAGATGTGCGGGAGTATGTGCGCAATCAGTTTCACAGGAGTAGAACAGTTATTTCATATCTTTTAGGTCATCTCTGACCAGTGAAGCATTCTGCTTTCAGTGCACATTATGACATTCCTGAAACGTGCTGGGCCATCTTGTGAGATAAGCGTGACCCTGCAACTATGAAGTTTTTTCCCCGTTCCTTGTTTCATATGGCATGAAGTATTTTACCTCAGAGTTCTGATACCATCCTCCCTATGTTGTTAAATTTTTCATTCATTACTTTACTCTTTACTTTTGCTAAATAGGAGGGGATTCATATAGGGGCAGTTTTTTTGGTTAGGGATTGGGGTCACTTTATCTGAAAAAGTATTGCCCCAGGCTTCAACAGTTACGTTTCTGATGGCTGCTACAACATATTACACCTATTTCCTCGGTAAAGTACGCAACTTTCAATAACTCTAATCTCTCAGTTGAGTTTATTTGGTGAGTTATAAGAGGTTAAGAGTCATCTTTCTTTCCAAATAGCATGATGATTTGATGATCTTGTGAGATCCTTGCAATAACTTGAATTTTCATCTGTTTGAACCAGGAACTTGATAGTAGCTTCCCCTCTGCATTCTTGGGTGCTTAGGGTACTTTCCAGCAGTATTAGCAAGGTCTCTGGCCACTAGATCATGGCTGTATCCTGCAGGACTAAGACATTCATCTCTTGGATGTCCCCAGACCAAAGAGCCTTTCCCTGAGCCTTTGGGCTCAGGGCCAAGAGGATTCAGAAACTTGTCTCCCCACCTTGCTTCTTCATGAATTGAATTTGACCATCGATAGATCTAATGGTCCACTACTACAGTAGGGATGCTTGGGTATAGATATTGTTTTTTACATCAAGTATACTGTACCCATTTTTCAATGTCTGTGTCTGCTTTCTTTCCTTTAGATTTCTGTAGGGGGAATGAGATAAAGGAGTCCAAATGTGCTAGAAATGTTTACCAACTTATTTTGCCAGTATATAGAGGTGTTTCAGTTCTCAGATTTCTGCATATTTCCCATATGGGAATAAGTAGCTCCTAAAATGGTTGTAGTAAATTTTCCCATAAAAGGAGGCTTTAGGAATATGTATTCCTACAGAAAGTGCTATTTGGGTTAGATTTTTCAATGCCATTCCCTTCTTGTACCATCTTACATAAAGTCATTTTCCTTCTAATTCCTAAACCAGACAAGTCCCTTCCAGTAGCATGTAAAGAAAACAGTGGCCAGTTTAATCATTTTTTTACAGAGAGTATACCAGCCTGCAACTCTGCAGAGCACAGACTTTTGTGACCATGCAGCTTTTTAGTACACCGCCCCCCCCACCGTCGCTTTTTGTTCTTGAACAGTTTCTCCCTTTAAGTGTGGTTACCAGCTTGTTACATTTTGAATAAATATCCTGCAGCCTTTTCCATTCCCTAGGCTACAAAATACTTCAGAGAGGGAGTGGGGGTAGTGGAAGTGTAGAAAACAACCATGAGGTGGATGCGGTCTGAGAGAAAGATACAACAAACAAGGAGAAGGGGGGTTGCATCTTTGCAGCAAAAACATTCTTTCTTGCTACTGAGAGGATGCAATTAGTTAGATGGGAATTCCACAAAGTAGAGAAAAGGTTGAAATACTAGTGACACTGATTTTCAATGAATTTGTCTCATAAGAAATGAAAAATATTTATAAAGCAATATAATGTAAGTAAATCTGGGTCAATATTATTTCTTAACAGAAAACAGTGTGCAAGTGGACGATTAACAACTGTGTCTATGTTGCACAGTCTTTGTTTTTAGGTTGGGAGGGCTAAATCCAACCTGGGTTATATACCGGGAAATTTATGGGAAATTTCTGAATATAACATCCACCCATGTGGGCTCTTGCTGATTAACCTGGTCACACTATTTTTGGTGTTTGGACTTTGGAGATAAGACGCACAGAAAGAGTAGAAGAATCCCAAGTAAATGCAAGCTTCAAATGATTACAGATGACATGAGGGCAGAAAGGAGTGGTCTGGAGCCTGGCTCTGTCCACTAAAATTGATGAATGGAAGTTCAACCTTGCAGTGAGAAAAGGAAATGGAGGAATAAAAAAGGACCTACAGAAAATTGGGAAAGTCTAAACCTCCCTCTGGTTTTGCCTAGTGCCATTCTGGTCAAAAGTTTAAACACAGAGAGGGAAAAGAGAGAAAAAGATAATTTATCAGTTTGTGGATTAGCATCATTTCCCATATGGGCCACCAAATGATGTGGCTGTGTGACACTGAGGAGTACAGAGTTCAGCATTAAAAGAATTCAATGAGAGATGCCTTGTTTCACCACCAAGTGACAAGCTTATTGGAAAACAACTAAAGTAAAATGATGCATGCCATGTGAGGGTATTTCAAGAGATGAGGGTTTACTGTTAGAATGGTGTCTCTCATATACCTGGGGGACTTACTTGTCCTTTGGCCCTACCCAGGGGCTGCAGCTCTCATGAGAGTTGAGAGAGCTAATAAGATTGCCTGGTTATCTCATTAGAGTTGGATTTTCATCAGAGTTGCATGTAGTTAAAAGGAAGAAGTAATTAGTAGTGTGTCACTAAACACATGTTGCTAGGGAGCTTGTTATCTGAAACTCTTGCTACTGATTCTAGTAGTCTTAGGTTTTACCAGTTAGTTATTTTAGGGTCCCCTCTTTTCTGTCCCTCATCACAACCTTATGTTGGCAATCTTAGTAATGTTTCAATGCTAAATAGTAGTCTTAATCCAAGAGAAAAATTAGCTATTCCTGCCTGAGGTTGAAGATCCTCTAAAAACAGCATGGAGACTTAACGAAGGCTATATTATATTTTACCTTGTGTTTCAGATTTCTGGTATAAATATCATTGTTCACTTGGTGAAATTCAGAGTTGTTTGACTTCTAAATGATGTGGAAATAGCATAGTCTAAACTCTCTTCAGTATATATCCAAATATATGTATGACCACAAATTTTAATTGGCAAAACTAGATTTCTAAGAGTAAGGTCACCAAAGATAAGGGACCTGACCTTAGTAACCTGGGTCAGGGCACAATCCTACTTTACCATGCCATTTGCTATAGTTAAACTTATCAAGAGAGCTCCAGTCTTCTGAAATACATCCATGGAGTGAGCAAACACCACCCTTCAGATATATACAACAATCCATTTTCCTCCATGAGAGATGAAGATAGAACAGGTGGCAATAAATACACATGTGTGAATTCCCTTAATGTAACTTCTCCAATATGCAAGGAGCTTAAACGCCCCATTATTGCTTTTAATAAAATTGCTCTGTGAGCCTGCTAAATGATCCTCTCCTCGAATACTCTCTGGATAGATCCAGTGTCTCATGGAGTATCTCACCTTATCCTCACCCATCTCATATTTGGCTCCTACATGTGGGATGATTATGCCTTTGGCCAGCAACAGTAAGTTTACTCTCACTTCTTTTTTTCTTATTTCTCTCTAAGGGGTCCAGCCAGCTCTAGGAAATTAGGTCTGTCTACAGAAGTCGCACACTTTTCTCCTCTTTACAGAGGCTGGACTGGGAAAATACACTTTTTCAGAGCAATCTGTGGCACTCATTTAGCAACTGAAACTGAGAAAAGCCATTTGACCAAAACAGTATCAGGCGAAATCTGAGATAAAAGAGTGCAACTTCTCAAAATTTCTCTTTACCTCATTTGCTCCCTTCCTCTTATTCTGCTTTCACTTTGTTCTCTCCCATTCGGAGCAACAATTTTTGGATTAAGATTCCTGTTTCTTGCATGAAAACTCTTTCCTTTCCAGAACAGGTACACTTTACCAAAAAATTTACTCCAACAATTTTAGGAACTACTTATTTCTATGATAACTGCAAACATTTGAGAACCTGGAATCCTAATAATTAGGGCAAAATAAATTGATAATATTTTTTTTATCACATTAGGATTCCTTGACCTCATTGTCCCTGCAAATGACTAAAGGAAAAATTAAAATTTTGTTATCTGTTCCACTAGAGTAGCCAAAATTAAGGTCCTAAAATACAAGAAAAAACCAAAACCTCATAATTCTCTCCTACTAACCTACCAGTTTATAGTCTTCCACTTGGAAGGTGGACACAGATATTAAAAATAGGCATGAAACTTAATTTAAAAGGCATAGGTCTACACTCTGGCATCCTTACTGTAGCAGTGTGTCACTAGGCTATTTTGCACAGGCAGAGGGGAAGTGGGTGACAAGTGTCTAATTTCTCTTGGCCCTGAACCAAAGACTCAGGGAAAATCTTCCCAGAGAAGTCTAACTGGAAGAATGACTTTCTCCTACAGGACACTGCATGTATCTTGTGGCCATCGACTTCATTAGAGCATATCAGTGGGCACCCTTTGCTCCTGAAAAGGCAGATGAGAAGTGGATTCTGACGAGGCAACCCTCTAGTTCATGAGCTTAAGCCCCAGTACAGTACTTGTTTCTTGAAGGGATGTCACAAGAATCCCAAATTATGCCATAGACCTAGTAATATCCCACAGTCACTTTCCACTACAGGTTGGTGCCATGGGAAACACCCAATCTGTTCTTAAGGATTCCCCAGTAAAATAACATTTTACTAGTCTTAATTTTAATGTCAATTTGTTCACTTGTCCAGTGAAGAACCTAGAAGACATAGAAAACTACCTTCTTGAATGTTTATGATTCATGTTGGTTTTCAGACATCACTTTAAATAAAGGTAGAATGTCTTATAAATTTGTTTTTTCCTTTGTGTTCTAATGTTTATGATAGACTTTCATCTTAAAACATTTTTATCTAATGAATTTCTTTCCTCCTTGGACTTTCTCTCTACCCTCATAAAGTTGTTCATTTGTCATTGAATCATCAAAGACTACTTTGTTACTAAATTCAAGGGATGATAGATTTATATGAATGCTTCATTGGAGTCAGATGGCGAGGTAATTATATCTGCATTAAAGACACTAAAATGTATGCAAGAAAACGAATTGAAAGTGAAAAAATTTATTCTAGACTAAACAGTCAAATACATTTTAAACTAAATTTTATATTTAAAAATAAAATGGAATTTGTTCTTCTGCAAAACGAACAATATATATTCTTAAATGTGGTCAATTTTATGTTTAGAAAGTCTACCTGAGCTTGTTCCTCAAATCGAGTTATCCCTATCAAGACGCTACTAAAGGTAAAAATAAAAACTGGGTTCTATCAGATGTATATAAATTCACAAAATTATATATTATACTGCTTTAAGATATGACTTCTCAAAACTGCCTAAAACAAACTCTGAATAAAAAGTTGATTTATCTCATTTTTCAAAGAAAATATGGAAATTCTCAGAGAGATACCACTTAAATAAATAATTTTACCTTTAAAGAAAGATATATTATACAGAGCAGGCTCATTTGGTATATTGACTATTTGGAAAACATTGTCAAAATAATATGTAATGCCCAATAACCTTAGCATATTTATATGAAAGTCTAACAATTGATGTGTGTTTAAGTGTTATATAAAATTCCTAAAAGGTCTAATATGTTTGCTTACCATTCTATTCAGTAATTTAAAACATGACAAAACATTATATACTGCAAAATCAAGCATTTTCAATTGTATTATCATGAAATCTTTATGGTCATTTTGAAAGTTTTACCATGTATAGAAATTATGGTTTGTTGATGTCTCCATACATAAAAATTTGTAAAAATAATGTTTAAAATGGATGTTTTCATGCTTTACCAAACTAAGATAGTTTTTTTTCTTTTAAACTGTATTTTATTTATAGGCCATACCAGCTCAGATTAGTAATGAGCTGGGAAATGCAACCATGCCCCTCCTCCCAAAGTTACTTCTCTCTGTAATCCACTGCTCTGCCCTAGCTGCCTCTGTACTCTTGGTAGCTTCACCCTCCCTTCCTATTAAATTTAAGGATTAATATCAACCTGGTTATCTCTTTTATAGTTTTTCCTAACAGGAATACATTTGTCTTTCTTAGTTTTCATCCCCATGGTTGAGCATCATGTAACCCTAAATGTTGGGGGTAAACATTTAAATAAAGCCACTTTGTCCTCTTCAACACTCTAAAATCCATTTTACCTTATCCACATAAGGTTATGAACATAAATGAAATATACTCTACAGAGTTGACTCTGGTTATTTTTTATTCTTTGCTGTGTAATTATTTTAACATAAGTAATACCTAAATCCCAGTCTCTTAATCTGTCTTTTAAGTATTTTGACAAAAAGAAGTGTGTGCTTTCTGTTATAGCCCATAAACCATGTACATGTTAAATTCAGGTAAAAAGTGGCCCTCTACCTAAAACAAACTGTAGAAACAATGTAGTTTTAATCTAAATGGCAGCCTAAACATTTAAAGACTTAACCTTACAACGTAATTATTATTGCAGCCTTATCTTTGCAAAGGAAAACTACTCTGAAAGATATGCTTTGCTTTTTGAATTGCCTTAAGTATAAATAATAATCTTAAAGTGTCTTAAATTCATCCTTTGAACTGTCTACTATTTCACAGAAGAAAATAAATCAAATTGATTTCTTCTACATCTCTCTCAATATTTCCTGCTTACTCTTTGCCTTGTCTAAAAAAGGTTTTCTAGTGTCGAATAGGTACAGTTATGATACCTAAGTGTTGTACATTGGTGTATCTTCCTTAAACATACCTATGTATAGTTCAGGAATATGTATATCTGTGGTAAGCTCCTTTGAATGAATCCCCTTGGATAATTAAGTGTATTTAATGTAGATCATTATTATTAACTATATTTAATATTTACTGTTGTTTCCTTCCTTAGGGCCTAAATATGCTATAAAGGTAAAAACTCAATTAGTCTTTCAAATTCTCAAAATTAGACTTGTAACCACACCAGTTCTTACCATTTCTACTCTGGAAAACATTTACCCTACATTTTCATGGAAAGGCATGACAATGCCCTTAGGGTTACTGCTAGATCTTTCATGGATCACCCCTTTTATTTAAACTCTGCTATTTAACCTGATAAAATCTGTTTTTTATTATCTAGAGTCAGTTAAATTGCAGCTGCTTCAGCAAATCTGTGAATGTTTTGAAGGAAAGCAGCACCTGCTGCACATTTCATGTGCCGCATTCCATAATCCTTATTGCTGTTCCTCCACAATCCTTCCACCTATAGATACCTTAGAAATAAAATAGTTTGGGCCCTAGGCAGGATAATCTCTACAACCAAGTCCAGCTCTAAGCAGTTACAGAAAATCTGAGCTTTCCTTCATCACCAAAAATATTTTTGGCCCTACTTTGTCTGGGGGAACAGTGTAGAAACAGTATAGCTTAAAATCTATTCAGCAGGTATATAAATAGATGTATAAACAGAAAAAATTAACTGTGGGACAAAACCTAAGGCTTCCAAAAGCAAGGACCCCAAAGAAAAAGGATACCACCTTAGCGACCTGGGTCTGGGAAACACCCCTGTTTTCTCATGTCAGTTATTGTAGATAGCCTTACCAGCTGTCAGAAAAGTTCCAGTCCTCTACCTACACCCACGAAGTTAGGAACCCCATCCATTAGCTATATAAAATAATCAATTTTATCTTTTTTACGAGATGAAGTCAGCACATGTGGCAGCACACGCACATGTGCACCCCTTCTGAATGTAACTTCCCTAGCCCACAGGGAACATAAACTTAGTTACTAAATCCACTTGCTGTGGAATCCTGACCAAATAGCTCTCTCCACAAATTCTTTCTCTATGAACCCAGCGTATTGTGCGGTATCTGAGCGTACACACTAAACTAAACACTAATTCAGTAAGTGTAAATCAGCTGTTTTGCTGGTGTCTTATTATCTTAATGCAGATAAATGTAGCATGGGTTCAGGTTAAATGAGAACTAATCTTTATTTTATTTCATTTGATTCATGTTATATTCAAGAAGAGCAAAGAGAATGTTTCGTGTGTGGCATTGTGGTCAAACGGGGTCTAAATGTTTCAAAGTTGTGAATTTGGACTGCGAGGTATAGAACCTGTCAAATATTTCTGAATTATCAGGTATGATGCAAACTTAAAATGCTCTCCTTATTCTCACAAAATTAGATAATATATAATTTTACATGATGTTAAGTGCAGAAGTAATGCAAAAGAACATTTTGAGGACATTTATCTTTATTTTTTGGGGTAAAGAGATTAATTTTAAGTATTTGTATATGAGTTGAGAATAAATGTTTTTAAAGAACTAATGTATACATAACTCCTTGTTGAATTTGCAATATCATTCTGAATTTATTAAGAGATTAACAGAGTACTCTCATTAAGATACTAAAATATGTCTTCATGACTGCAGATTGTGTCTCCTGAGTTACCAAAATAGCTTATAGCTTACCATAATGCTGCTTATAGAATTATTAGACTACAGAAAGATGTTGCCTTCTACAGTTCTGACTTCATTTCCATTCGAGAAACACATGATATCATACTATCAGAGGTGAGAACACAGTTTAAACTATAGAAAGGGGCAGGTTTTTAAATGTGTTTTAAATTTAAAACAAGTTTTAAATACTTTTTAAAGAAAAGTGCAAGCAGCAGAAATGAAGGCAGATAGGCAGGCAGACAGGTTGAGATAGGTTTTCTTAAAATTTTTATTTAGTTGTTCATCCTGGTTGTGCCACCTGACTCCAGATGGCAAACATGGTCGTTTGGATACATGTGGACTACATCAGTGAGAGGCTGTGGACTTATCACAGAAGCCACCAAGGAACATCTTAAAGAATTTTAGTTAAGATTCTAGAAAGTAATATGTCAATATATTAATAATGAATTTATCAAATTCTTGCTTTCAAGGTTTTAACATTTTGGACTTTTTATACAATAAAATTTATCATATTCAATATGTTTTTCCTAAATTGAAGGAAAATAATTATAATAAATTAATGCTATAATCTGTGATTTCAGTTGTATTGGTTACTGAAGCAATTTTTCTCCACATTGATAACATGTAACATATGCTATCTCCTTCATCGTTTAATGAATTTAGCCATGAACTTAATGCCACTTATCATTAATAGATTACTTACATGTATGTTTGGCTAATTTTTACTTCAATTTTTATATTTAAATTTATTTATGAAATGTTTTATCCTAACATCAGAAGTAATCCCACCATTTTATTTGAATTGTATTATTTGATTTTGCTATTATAAAATACAAAGAGTTAAAATAACCTGAACAGATACATCTCTTAGAGTTCCTGCACATATAATTTTTTCCTAAGAACTGAAACTTAAAAATGCATTCCAGATAATTTTATAAAAAATAAAATTTCCTTGTTTAATTTTGTTTTCAATTTTTTTGGTACTTTTTGCTTAACAAAATGTGAGACCATAATTATTAAATAAATGTTATTAAAATCTGTTTTAAATAGGAAGGCTAAATCTTATAATGACTAGGATTTTTGCTGTATTATTGTACTTAAAATTTTCTAATGATTCATTTAAACATTTTTCTATTTCTTAGCTGTTCACTTACTTTGCAATTCTGTTATAAATAAATATAAATAAACAGTTTATAAATAAATAAATAAACAATAAATATAAACAATGACTATTACTAAGACTTTAACATTTACATGGCAGAGCATCATAGCTAAATAGAAAGTTGAGTCACATTTATTTCCCACTAGTTTTAGTCTCCTGTTGACATCACCAAGGTAGTATCTGTGTAATCTTAGCTAATTCTAACCAAATAAGTACAATAAAATTATGCTAATTTCTCATAAAACACAGATGGAATTTAGCAAACATGTTTCTTACATCAGTTATACATTCAGTATAATGCTCCTGTCTTCCTTTCATTTGCCTGCTTAGAGCCTAGTGTTTATTATATCTTTAAAGGTACAAGGAATCTCTCATGTTTTCTCCAATTCTTCTGTTCATTGTTTTTCTCTGTAGTGACTTATTTTTTACTATAACAATTTAACTACTTTTTTGTTTACAAAATCATACACATTTTAAAATATTGAACTCACTCCTCAGTCTGTGGTAGTCACACTGCACTCACTATCAGAATCAGAGTTTCCTTTAACATTACTTGGTGAAACTAATTCTTTATCTGCTTGAAAAAAATTATCATTCGATTATTTTCTATGTACCAAACAACATGTACTTAACACTTACAAACTGAGAAGTATAATTTCTTTCATACAGTAACCTAGAGAATGAATTCCAGTGATTTAATGAGCAAATTTTATTACCTTTATTTTTTGCCATATTTATTTTTATAATATTCATATACCCCTTAGTATAAGCAATTACATAAAATTTTAATTTAAAAATATCAAGTTACTCAAAATATGTTAATTGCAGAAGAGTGTGTGTGTGTCTGTGTGTCTGTGTGTGTGTGTTTGGTGTGTATGTATTTATATAAGTTTACTTCATCCCAAATTGGGCCTCTTAAAGTAGTATAAGCAGAGGGAACAAATGTTCAGCACCCTTCTCAGAAGTAGGCTTCATTCTGCAAAGATGAGAGATGACTGAGATCATATTACTGGGGGCAGACACAATTTTTTAAAGAGGAGGATTGGAAATGGTAAACAATCTCAGTACCTTCTCCTGACTTCACCTGTTAGGGAGATCTCCCCTGCTCTCATGATAAAGGTAGAGTATAAGTCCTCACATGGAGACTTGAGGCCAGGTAAATCCATGATTTCCTATGATTTCAAACTGGAATAAATATTATAATTGAAATTTAGCTCATGTCATTTGAATTTACCAAGTAATGGTGAGAAGTTGAGTAAAAGTACTCTAGATGGTAAAGACAAATCTGTTTTGTGTTTTAAATTTTGCAATAAATAATACACAGCATGGAAAATTCATTTGGGGATAGACTTTGAGAGTGAAAAGAATTATTTTAAGGATGAATTTTCTCCTTTTCAGCTTGCTTGTTTCAAAGGAAGATTCTTCTCTTTTATGCCCGTTGTCCTGTGGTTTAAAAATTATTTGTAGAGTTTTATAAATTCTGCTTTATAAGGTGACTGTTATTAATAGGAATTATAATATTCAATTTCATTTGTTTTACTTCTGACTTTAAAGCTTATAATTTCTTAGAAAACTACTATTTCATGTCTCATGCCTAAACATTATTGAGCAATATGATAAATTTTTGCATTCACTTTCTATGATTATGTACTTAAAATCTATGTATTTCTTTCCTGAATGTGATGAAGTGGATGGAATGGACCTGTGAGCTCAGTAAGACCTAATGCCCATTCTCTCATATTTTCTGAATTGGTTTTGTGATCTTAGGCAAATCACAGTCTCTTTGAGCAACTATTGCATCTTATGTACAATTTCATAAAACTATATTATATAAAAAAGAGACAAATAAAGCTGTCTAACTAGTGGAGGGTAGAGACAACAATGCTCTGACTTCTTTCCCCCTGAATCCTGTGGGACACATTTTGAAAACTATCAGTTATGAGAGATTCCTTTTAATTAAATATTTTGAATTAAAATTCTATAATCCATTGATTATAATTTTCTCACCTTTCAACACTTCTGACAAATGGACAACTATAAGTAAAATTAGAGATGTGCTCTCCTTATTAATATTGAAATTAAAGCTACTTCCACTCGCTGAAACACAATACTCACCTAGAAGTAAACCTCAAATTCATGGAAGTTAAATTTAGAAAAAATGCTTCTGGAGGAAAAGATGATAACATTACATTGATAGTTCCTTAATTCAAGTCATGTAAAATGTATTTTAATTTGCACGTTGTTTTCATTTTTGATAATATAAAAGTTAATATATCTTATATAAATTTACCAAATTTAATTTGGTATTCAGTTATTAATTTTGTAAGATTTGCCTGGTAATGTCACATTACTCTTTTTATAATTTCTGTCTATAATGTCACAAAGTGTTATGGAAAATATGCTAGAAATATTAGGAAACATCTCAGTCAAAATATGTCATCACACCTAACATTTATGTAAGCATTGGATATTACATTATCTTTATCATGACAGGATTTATTATGTTTTATATACTATTTTTGACCCTGTTTTGACATTTCCTATGAGGATACATTTCATAAGAAAGATTTAAATTACAACAAACTAGATGGTTATACTTGTCATATAGTTCAAAATATTCTAAAATTAAGTAGATAAAAATAAGTATAATTAGTCGAATATTTAAAAAATGTTCCCTAATTTCTAGAGAGGAAACCAATATTCTCATTTTTCTAAACTTCAGAATAATAAATCAGAAACTAAATTTGAAAACTGACTCTAGGCTATAGTTCTTTCTGCAAGCATATTTTCTGAAATCTTTGTGTTTATATGAATAAAGAAATGCTTGTGCCAAAATAAAGACAAAATATTTTACCAGATTTTTACTATTAGAATTTTCAAATGGCCTTTTGACATTACCATTTTTATTCATACAATATTAATGTATTTAAGATTCTGTGCTGAAAGAATAATGTATTTACTTTAGTGTTTTACTGTTCTAAATGTATAGAATGGAAAGCTAATTAAATTTAAGAAGAACTGTTAATGTAAAAATTGATTTGTATTGGGCACCTCTTCTACATTTAATACAAAATATGACTTGACTTTTTACAAAGTAATTTGTATCATGTCAAAGACCACCCTTCTGAAATTCTGTATATTCAGTGGACTGATATTGTGTTATCTAATTAATTTAAATAACATCATATATTTTTCATTATTATATTAAATTAATTCAAGTAAGTTGTTATTTTTCTACTTAAGCTATTTGTAAGCTAAATCTGTTCTATTAAAGTATTAAATACTTCATTTTAAAAGCTATGAATCATTGCTGTGTTAATGTATCTAATTTAACTTAAACATGATAATCTTTGACTCATTTCAGATGTGGTAGCAGTTGCATAAAATATAATCAGAAGATTATAATAAGGTATTTTATCGATATATATGAGTTAAATTTTGATACCATCGATTTCTAATATAAACTGTAAATAGAAAATGTTATCCCTTCCTCCTGGATAATAACTTCATTAATTATTTTTTCTTAATCATAGCTAATAAAATGTGAAAGTATAAAAAGTTAAAAATTATACTTATTCTTCATGTATTCATAATGTTCTATAGCTTTAAAATATAAAATATCTGTGTATATTACCCATGGCTATACTTTTCTTTTATTTCTGTCAGCCCTGTGGAAATGTCAACCTACACAGTAAAACCATTCTCAGAAAATTTAGGGTTTATTAACTTCTCAGGTTTCTGGCTGTGAGTTCTGACCAAAAAAAGTCAACTCTCCTAGTAATAATTATTCAAACAATTATAGTTATATAGTCATCCCTTTAGAAGTGACATTAAACCTCCATTCATTTACCTCATCATTTGTTTAACTCTGCCCTCAGAAAAAAATTCCAAAATCCTTATCATGAAATAGACATTTAAATCAATTTGGATATTGTCAAAATTTTCAGCCTCCTGTCTTACACCTATTCCATGCTCTTTTTCTACCATCTACCAAAATAGACTACTTCTAACTCCACAAGTTTTCTTCTCTAACTCTAACTCTTTGCATGTTTCTTACCCTACATCCGATGGATGAACTCTTCACTTGTCTTTCAGGTATCAAAAGCACAATTTGATATAAAACTGGGATTTCCCTTCTCTGTGTTTTTTATACCTCTTGTTGTATATATGATTCTTTAGGAAATTACCTATTTGTCTATTTTTTAATTTATGTATTTGTTGATGAATGGGATGTGTCATCTTCATCTTGCAATTCCAGTGTTTTTCATAGTACCTTAGCCTATGGTTGTTGAATAAATAAATGAAGAATAAGAAAACCAAAGAGTATGATACTTAGCCACAACAGCTATTAATTCAAAGGGAATTATGGGAAAATTAATATTAATCTTGTATTTTATATTATAGTCATAGATGGAATATTTTCATTGTTAAAACTGATAAAGCAGTCAACTTCCTTTTGCTTAATTACAAGGCATTTTATATGAAGAATGTCAGCCTTTTTCTTTTTAGATATGGCTGAATCAGAATCTGGATCAGCAGTTCTCACGAAAGATATACAAATGATTAAAATATAAGTCTAGTTTTGTAAATGTCACAAGAATATGTAAAGATTTTGAAGAAAATTATATGTGAAAGATAAATAGTAAAAATTTATTTAATGGGTTGTTTATAAAACAATGCAATAGTTTTCAATTTAACATTCCCATTTCCCATGTAATGTAAGGAAAATATTTTTGTATCATATATGTTTGGTAAAATAAATATATTTTAAACAATGTATCTTGTTCTTTAATTTGCCTAAGCAGATTTAGTGAGTGAAAATCAGCTTTATGGAGTTTTGCATACTCATTTTGTCCTAACACCAGCCATTTAAACAATGCCCAATATACCAAGTTGTCATTTATACATCACTAATGTAAATTAATAACTTCTTTATATTTTTAAATTTAAATTTAGTCACCTTAGGATTTGGACAGGCATCACTTTGGTATATTGCTACTATGGCCGTTGTCAGATATGTTGGATGTGTTAAAATGGTACAATGCCATAAGAGATTATATTTTATTTTAAACACCAATCTGTATAGATCTTTCCTATTGGAAAAAATAAGATTTCAGTAATTAATCTTTTCTGGTAATTTTTTCTTTACTTTCTGAAAACAATCTTAAATTTGTCAAATGTTCCAAGTTTTAGTATAAAGTGAGAGTAAATTGCTGCCATTATTCCATCATCTAGAATTACATTAGTGTGTATTACCTATAAGTCAGTACAGTCTACAGAGTTTTGCCACTGCCTATAATACAGCAAAGATATCCTGTCAAATCCATGGATTGCATTTTGTTGCCATGTTTTGTAGTCTCCTTCAGTTCCTCAGACTTTCCTTGTCTCCAATCTCTTGAAAGCTAAATTCCAGTAATGCAGAGTGAGTGTACCTGAATGTGGACATTTATTGTGTCAGTGAATTTTTTAGCAAAAGGCTCACAGAGTGACTCTGTCCTTTTCTCATTGCATTCAGTCATGTGACCATTCTCTATCATCTTGACTTCTCCCATTATTACTGATTTTAGTATTGATCAGAGTAGGCAGGGTCTTAAGCTGCCTCTGTAAAGTTACGTTTATTTTACAAGAGCAATTTATTGGGAAGGGCTTTAAGACTATATTTTCTCTGTTTCTCATCAAACGTTTGATTTATTAATTTGAGTACATATGGATTCATAGTTTGTTTACTGGGTTTTAATTAGTTAATATTATTTTAAATAATTTAAAAATATTTTCCATTTAAATGAGATTGTAATAGTATAAAGAATGCCTTAGTGTCATATTGTAGGTTTTAATATTTTACTTTATGTGCTTTATCCTTTTTGTCATTTCATTCTCTCTTCCTAATAAGTATTAATATAGGCATAGTTTTTACCCTGAACTAATCCTAAGGAGCAAAAGTGATGCTTCCTTACTCTTAAGTACTTTATTGTATATTTCCTAAGAACAAGGAATTATGTTATATAACTAGTATAATAAAAGATCAGAAAATTTAAATCTGTTCAATATTAATATTTAATGTATTTACTTTATCATTATTTTGTCAGTTGTTTCAATATTATATTTTATAGTCAATGAAAATCCAAGATGATGAATTATGTCAGTTGAATTTCCTTTAGTCTCCTTTATTCTTGAAGAGTTCTTTATTCTTTGATTTCAAGAAATTTACATTTTGGGAAGCATAAGTTGGATATTTTGAAAACATTTTTTTGGCTTTTATGATGGTTCTTCATAATTAGATTCATATTATGCCATTTGGACAGAAAAGTCACACAGTGATGATGAGTTATTCCCAATGTGGCAAATCTAGAGACACATGATTGGTTTCATTTTTGGCCTTGTTGACTTTGGGCATTTGGTTATGAAGTTCTTGCTAAGTTTTCTGTGGGGAAATTACCATTTAGGGTAAATATTTTGCATTGAGAAACTTTCAGACTTTGTAAATATTTGGCTACTATTCACCCATTAGGTTTAACATCTATTTTTAATTTTTGCTTGAATCGGTTATTATGTTTGCTTCTAATTGATTATTTTCTTATTCTATCATTTATTCTAATAAGCAAAAACAAAATTCAAAAAAATGAGGAAAAGGAAACATATTTTAGTGATTAAATTGCTCCAGATCTGGACAGTGGTTGTCATTTAATCCTCACTTCTTTTTTGATCTTCCCCATTATTCTTTGAATATTTACTTACTTTCTGGAACAATAGACTCAAATCACATCTTGTATTTGTTTTCCTGCCCCAGCCCTTGAATCAGTCATTTTATGTAGAAGCTCTGATAACTTACTGGGGAGAGATATATTGAGAAACCAACCTCTGGCACTCATTGTTGAGGCCTGTATATTGCTATTGGGTTTGCCATTGCCTACGATCTGCCTCAGTGAAAAGTACGAGGACATTTTTGTACGCAGAAGTGCACAAACATACATATATACATGCCTATATTATTATGCAGTTCTCTATCAAAGTATATTGAAAACCAGGAACTTTTTAAACCAATACTTCCAATTCAATCCTACATGGTTCTTTCTCTTTTTACACTTTGTTTTGTTACTCCCTTTTCTAATAGTAACCTGGCACCCACCATCACTAACTCTACTTATTCTGTCCCATCATATGTAGCCATTCTCTTGTCCTTGCCCCTGCACATGTCTCCTTACTCCCATGTAGACTCCAACATCCCACATTGAGTTATCTCCACTGCTGTCCCTCCCAAGTGTGTTCTGTCCACCCTATCCTTTCTGAGACCTGTTGTTCATGTATCATGGATGCTCTCATTTGAACTCACCACTAGAAAGGGTGGACCTCCCACCTTCATCATTGCACTCAGGCTGCAGTACCTTGCACAGGGTTATAGCAACAATCTAGTTTCATCCTCAATATTTTGAAATGAGATGTTTGGGAAAATAGAGAGAAAAAGAGCTCTAAATATTTTTATAATCAGCTTGCTGAACTTTACAAAGCAGTATTTGATGTTTTTGATATATTGTATTATTTTTAATATTTTAAAATTCATTTTAAATTCTGAATAAGTTTAGGAGAAAAGGCTTGCTCCTCAATGTGCACACCAGGCTGTACTAACCACCAAGCTCTAGTTCTCATCATCAATACCATTTCTACTCTTAACCTGGTTCGCCATCCTTTTGGGCCCTTTCACCCTGGCAATCATGGTCCTGAATTTAGATTCTAAGAGAATCTTGTGATTTGTTGGTTGGTTTTGATTTTTTCTATATTCATATATGAATGAAAAAATCTTGTGTGTTTTCTTTTTTATACTTGTTTTGCTTCGTGCAATCATTTCAAGTTCTATCCAAGTTATCACAAATGGCAAAATGTTTTTCAACTCACCCTTAGCCTAGAACCCAGGTCTCAAACCCAGAGCTTTTTAACATGGTCTGTACCTTAGCTGCTTCAGCTGCCTGAAGCACAATTGTGCTGCAGTATTTCATAATTATTAATATTAAAATAAAATTCAATGTCCTTTTCTATGTAGTATATAGAAATAAAATTGGTAGTTTGTATATTGACTTTGATTCAGCTCTTTTGATAAACTTACTTATTCTTCCTTAGAGAGGAGAGATGTGGAGAATGTTTATGTGCTTGTTTAAAAACTGCTCCTTCATTTGCTCTAGTCCGATGGTACTTATGAACTCAAGCCCTGTTGGGTCTCAGGTGATTTGGGGACCCATTCTTCTGTGGCAGACTTAAAGGTTTGTGTGCCATGTGTGGTTCAAACCTCTCCTTACTCGGGAAGAAACTTGGAGTTGGATGATTCTTCCTGGTTATAAGGTGCTGCACCAGATGTGCAGTTTACAGAATGTGTCTCAATTTTTTCAATGTGGGTTATTTCCTCAGTCAAAAATGTGTAGGCAACATCAACTGGTTTATGAGTTTCAGAAAAAAACTAATGTTACAAACAATAACTTTCTTGATGACAAAAAAACTCAGTTTTTATGTATTTGTATAGGTTCTAATTATATGTTGGTATAGTTACAGATTTTACTCTCTTGTCTACTGGAATAGCTTAGTGGTTTACAAGGAAGGGGGATATTTGAAAAAATTATACATGGGTATTTTAGTAGTTGTATTATTCATAAAAGCCCAAATGCGGAATAATCAAATGTACATAAATGGGTGATTGGGTAAACAAAATGTGGTGTATATAAACAATGGAATACTTGCAGCAATAGGAAAATAACTACATCACATGGATTATCTTCAAAAATGTTAGATTAAGTGAAAGAAGTCATATAGAAAGACTGAATATTGTATATTCCATTTACATGAAATTTTTCTAAAAAGAAAACTTAAGAGACAGAAAGAAGACAGTTGTTGCATTAAGGAAGGTATAAGATCAGGGATTTGCCACCAACTAGCATAAGGAAACTTTGGTGTGAAAGAAATATACTAAAACTTCATTGTGGTAGTGGCTTAGAATAGTTGATTTTGGTATAAATGACACCTAAATTAACTGTTTTAAGGAAAAAATGAGACCATTGGAAAGGGAAAGTATAGCTCTGGGAAGCAATTCTAAATTTGTAAGAGATCAAATATAAATTTTAAAGTAAAGAAATCACAGTATTTGTTCAGTAGAGCAAAGATTGAAGATCTATAAATATGAAGATCTATAAACAGTCATAGTGTTTGAGACTTCATGTTTTTAATGATGTGTCATGAATTATTTGACTATGGCAGGACTAAATTTTCCTTAAGGTCTCCTCTTTGTAGTTACCTGCATGCATACATTTATCCTCATATATTCATTGGGCTATAAATACTACATTTCCAAGAACCAAAATGATTCCCAATCACTCTGGGATCATATTTATTAGATTCAGAAAATGTCTTTAAAAACAAAATGACTTTGACATACTGTTACTTCATTTATCTTTCCGGGTTTTGACTTTCCCTTGGAATTTTCATCAGCAGCTTCCCAGTATCTTATTTGCTCTTGTCACCTTTTTAGTGATTAGAAAATTATTTGTATTCAGCATTTTAAACTATATTCTTGGAAGTACAGATCCTTTTGATGTAACTTACTATTTTCAAAAAAGGATGCTCTTGATTTATTTAATTTTATTGCCTTTGAAATTATTCATTGCCCTGAATGATACTGTGAAATATTGGATTTGCTATACCAGTTGGAATCCAGTATCTGAGGAAATAAATGTCTTGGAAAAATGCTGTTCTTTCATTTCCCCATGTCAAAATTAAACTCCTTAATTCTATGCACTGGGTCAATGTGATTATCAAGAAATCTCTACTGATTTAATGTTTCAGGATACGACTTACATCAATGAGCCATCCTGACTTGAATCAGACTCCTAATATATGAAAGATTTAAAAGAAACTTTCTTCCTGATTCCCATGAGACTTGTAAAAGAGTCCCTTTAGTTCCTTATGGCCAGGTCAAACATGCTGTATTGCAGTTATACTTAAACCTGTTACTCGGTTTAAACTTCTCAACAGACCAGTTTCAGATCTTGGAGGCTTCCTGTATTTGACATCTGACATGGTGAAATGTGGTGAGAGGTGGCTGCATGCTCCAAAACCATCATGGGACATTTTCCTATGAAGGCTAGATGACCACTCCATCTCCCATGACCTCACATATTGTCTTAGGGAACAAGAGTGGGGGTTCACTTTCTTTTCCACTCAACCCTTTCGGTCTATGCCTGAAATCAACCCCATAGCAAGCTATCCAAACATTAAATGAGTGGAAGGCAGTGTTGGGTCCTTGACTGAAAGGCTTGAGGTCATTTGGTGAAACTGGTTCCCATGATTTGAATGCCATCTTAAGGAAAATCACCATCCACAGATTTGATGGTCAAAAATACTGTAGCTATGTTCTTGCAGATGACAGGCAGGTGAATTGAACAAGATGGGCAGTGACAGCTGGGTAGATTTGAAGAGCTTGACCATCTCAACCTTGAAGGCAAGACAGAGTTGCTGTTCCGTGCTGGCAGAGCCATGTGTGGGTTCAAGAGTCATGGGATGGAAAAAGCTCGAAGAGCAGAGAGCATATCACTTACCACCACCACCCCATGACCCACCGGATCCTGATATGCCACAGACAACAAATCTTATTCTATGTTTTATCCAGTTGTGACCAAGTTGATGATTAGCTTCTAAGTATCACCCTAGAAATTGGGGGTAGGGTCACTTAGCCATCAGACAGGAATACTGCTCTGTGTGAGGAGATATCACACATGTATGCCTACACTCATGCACACTTCTCATATGTGTCTGCATGAACTTGTCCTTCACATGATGCACTCTCATATGTACACACTCATGCATGTTCATGGACACCTGGAAGTGTACACAACTCCCCATACTAACTACCCCACATATCGCATTCACAACTGATACACTCATCTGTGTACACTCGTTGCTGCCACATTTATTCACGTATGTTCACATACCTATGCATACTCATGTGTTCACACATTCTCAACTTTGTCAAAAAAGCTCGTATGTTTCCACACCAAAACACAACTTGGTGAACACCTTCATGAGAACTAAATAGACAAGAAAGAGCAGGATCAACCCAATATCCATTCTTAAGAAACAGAAATTTCTATTTTGACATTCAGAATTAGTCCCTAGGGGACATACATTTAAGGGAGGAAAAAGTGACACAGAAATTTGATTTCTAGAAGTCAAAACTGCTTTACTGTGTTAAGTGACTTCTGTGCCATGAAATGACTGCAGAGGGCAAGTGTGCAGGGGAATCAGAGACAGCCTCTCCAAGGGTTGGCAAGTTGCCAGCATCCAGCAGCTTCAGAACACTTCCTACATTCATTTGGGACCTAACACAGTGCAGTGTTGAGAGGCTGTGAGCTCCAACACCATCATGGGACACTTTTACATGAAGGTTAGCTGATGCTCCACACACACACCTGGCTTCATCTATCTGCCTTAGAGAACTGGGTTCCGCTTCCTTTTCCACTCAACCCATTCCAACTACACCAGTGCCAACACTGGGACCGTGAACACATGTGAGTTGGTATTGGTGTGTTAACACACATAAGTATGTGCAACAATACTGTGGGCATGTGGACACATATGTGCATAGGTGTGTGAGCACACATGAGAACATGATAGCAATGTGTGTGAATATATGTGGTGTATCCTTTTGTGAGCACACATGGTGTGTGGCAACTCTTGAGTGTATGCAAACTTTTGAGTATGTATGGTTGTGAGACTATGACACATGTGAGTACTTTACAAGTGTTGTGCACAATTGCAGTTGTGCAAGAACATGCAGGAAAACTCATACATGTGTGTGCCTCAGTGCCAAAGTGTATGCATGCATGAACATGTGAGGATATGTGCAGAGTATGTGCATCCATTTATGTTGTCTCCCCATGTTAGAGCATGGCTCCTCTCAGGTGGCTGAGTTACCCCTAATCTCTTAGATGAATTACGCCTAAAAATTGATCATAAATGTTAGTTACAACTAGCTAAAGGGAGTTCAAGAAGATTTGTTGTTTGTGGGACATTAAGTTCCCAGTTGTTCACCTTGTGAGGGATCAGAAGGAATGACCCCCTTTCTGGGGCTCCTTCTGATTTGCTCCTTTTAAGGCCCCCAACCAGGCTCTGGTGGCACATAATAGCACCTCTGTCTTTTGCACCAAAGCCAAGGTGGCTGACTCTGCATATCTCTCCAGCCAGTGCTGCCCATCTTTTTTGATTCACCTGCTTCCATCAGCAAAAACAGGGCTAATTATTTCTAAATATCAAATTTGTAGATGGCTAATTGCCTAATTGATCAATTCCAGTGATGGCAGATTAGTTTTCCCAAATGATCTTGAGCTGTTCAGGCAATGGTCTAGTGCTGCCTTCTCCTTGGAGAATGATTGGGACACTAGCTAGTTGGCTGATTTTGCATGTAGCTGGGATATTGCTGAGTTGGGAGGGAAGGTGGACCTCCACCCAAATTCCCTAAGGCAGACATGTAAGGCTATCTAGACATACAATATTAGCTATTCTTTATATAAATATGTCCCATGATGGTGTTAGAGCATACAGCCACCACACCGTACTATGTCAGGTCCAGAAATCAGGAAGGCTTCTGTGTCCTGAACCTGCTGGACACTTGCCAAATCTGGTAGAAGTTGTGGCTAAATCAATGTGCACTCTAGTTCTCTGCTACTAAGTCATCACTGTTACCTTACCAGGAGCACAGTTATGACTTCCAGAAATCATAAAATACCTAGGTGCCACTTATTCCCTTCAGCCCTCAGAGGCTGTTTCTAAATGTGAAATAGAATTAGCTGTCTTTCTAGGATGCTCAAAATGGATCTAGGCTTCTCTGTGTTGCCCTCTATTTATTGCTCATGAATGGGAACACCAGCATCTGTATAGGTGTGAAGAGCATATGTGCCAGCATTGAGGTTGTGTGCACTTGTGTGAGTGTATAGGTGTGTGAACACACATGAGTAGCCATTTAACAATGTTAATTCTTCCCAACCATGAGAACAGGGTATTCTTCCATCTCTTTGTATCTGCTCTACTTCACTGAAGTCTTCCTCTTTTCATTATACAATTATTTCACCTTTTTTGTTATGTATATTACAAAGTATTTAATTCTTTCTGCTTTTATTGTAAATGGTACAGATTTTCTTGATCATTCTCCTATAATATTGTTTGCATACAAATATAAAACAGATTTTTGTGTATTGATTTTGTAGCCTGTCACTTCACTGTACTCATTAACTAATTCCAGTAATTTTTCTAATGGCGTTTTTAGGGTTTTCTACATATACTTTCATGTCATCTGCAAACAATGATAATTTTACTTCACCCTTTCTAATTTGAATTCATTTTATTTATTCTTCTTTCTAATGCTTTGGTTATAACCTCCAGTGCAACGTTAAACTGAAGTGGTGAGAGTGGACACTCTTGTTTATCTCCTGATCTTTGAGAAAATGCTTTCATTTTTTTCACAATTGAGTAGGAGGTTGGATGTAGGTTTATAATACATAAACTTTATTGTGTTGAGGTATGTTTCTTCTATCCCAATTTTATGTCCAGTTTTAAAAATAAATGGGTGCTTGTCAAGAGCTTTCTCTGAATCTACTGATAAGATTATATGATTTTTTTCTCATTGCTTTTACTGTAGTGGTGTATTACATTAATAGATTTGTGTATATTGAAACATCTTTAGATCCTTGGGATACATCCTACTTAGTCATGATGGATGATCCTTTTGATGTATTGGATTTGGTTTTCTAATAATTTGTTGAGAATTTTTACATCAATGTTCATTAGATATGTTCATCTTAATTTTCTTTCTTGTTGATGCCTTATCAGCTTTTGGTATCATTGTAATATTGACCTCATTGAAAATATTTGAAAGAATTCCCTATTTTTCAGTTTTTGAAAGACATTGAGAAGAATAGGCATTAATTCTCTCAATTTTGGTAAATCTTACAAGTAAAGCTATCTATTCCCAGGGCTTTTAATTTTGGAGAGAAATGTGATTACTTCAACTTCCTTACCTGGGATAGGTCTGCTCAGGTTTTCCATTTCTTCCTGAGTCAGGCTTGGTAAGCTGTATATTTCTGAAAATTTGTCCACATATGTAAAGTTTTCTAATTTATTGGCATATAGCTGTTATAGTAGTCTTTCATAATTTTTTATTTATAAGGTATCTATTTTAACTCATCCCCTTTCATTTCTGATTCTAGTTATGAGAATTTTCTCTCTTTTTACTTAGTACATATAGCCACAGGTTTGTCAAATTTTGTTTATTTTTTCAAAGAACAACTTTTGGTTCCATTAATCTTCAGGACTTTTTATTTTAATTTCATTTATTTCTGCTTGAAATTTTTTGCTGTTTTCTATTTTAATGATCTTTGTATGACAAAGAAAATTGCAATTATAAGTCTAGTGGGTCTATGAACAAAGGATTAGATTATGTCAACTAAAACATGGAGGAGAAAATGGGTCAAGTCTAATAAAAGTGCATTATATTTACTATGTTATATATTTTTTATATTTTATATTGAAACTCCATTTCATTTTTACTATTGGACTATCAAAGAATGACATAAAACTTAAATGCATCTACAGAGTTCATCCCAACCAGCATTTGAGTAGGCCTATAAATGTGTAGCTTTTCATATTTTAGGATTTTTATTACTCAACTACTTAATGAAATTTTTGTATTTGTTTACTTACCCTTATATGGATATTTTAAAGTGCTACCACACTGAAAGTTTATTTATTGCTCTTTGTTTCTAGATAAAGATGAAAAATTTGTAGTTAAAGAATCATTATAAACGTCAAAAGACTCATTTAAGTCAATACGCAGTTTAAGAAACTATTTTTGGTTGTTCAATTATAATTGCACCTGTTACACTAAACTTTTTCAATCATTATACACAAGGATTTGATTTCAGCTTTGAAATAACAGAATTGATCTCTCTTGAGCACAAACCAGTTGGTGTGCCAACTCTCGAAAATAACTCCTTGCTTCCTCACCCAGTACGTGTCATGGTTCTGCCCTTGGCCGTCGCAGTTCTCCATGGAGTCATTGTTCTCCATTATGATCAGGTTGGATTTTTATTATTCTTTTTTCCTATTGTCTTTTGGCTTCACTTTTTATGGTTGCTTTAGTTATAGGGTTAGATATTGGCAATTTTTCTTGTTTTTTGAGACAGGCTTGGATTGCAATAGGCTTCCATCTTAGTTCTGCTTTTGTTGCATCTCAAAAATTCTGATAGCTCATGTTTTCATTTGCCTCTGTCTCCATGTACTTTTTAAATTCTCCTTTGATTTCTTTTTTATTTGAGTCATTCAAAAGCATGCTGTTTAGACTCTCTTTTGGAATGTCCTAGCTTTATGTTTGTGGTTGATTTCTGGTTTTAAATCACTGTGACCAGAGAAGATGCATGATATTTCAACTTCGTAATTTTGTTAAGATATGTTTTATGTTCCAATATATGGTCCATAATGAGAATGTCTGGTGTACACTTGAGAAGAATGTAAATTCCATAGTTGTTGGGTTAAGCATTCTGTGTACACATCTGTTAAACCCATCTATTCAAATTTGTCTTTTAAAGCTTTTACATCCCTGCTAATTTTCTACCTGGTTGAAAATGGGTGTTAAAGTCTCCTGCTATTATTGTATTGCTTTTGGTGTTTCACTTTAGTTCTGTTAATAATCACTTTATTCATTTCGTGCTACATATATATTAATAAGTGGATGTCTTCTTGCAGATGTACATATTATTTTTGTCTTCTTTAGTTGAAAGTTTATCTGATATAACTGTCCCTGATTTTATTAGCATTTTCCTATAGCATTGTCTTCCAGACTTTGATTTTGAACCTAAACTTATCTTTTTGAAAGAAGATGCATCTCCTGAATGCAGTAGAAAATTGGGTTCTGTTTTTTAAATTTTAATTCATTTTCCCATTCTGAGCCTTTTTTCTGGGTGAGTTCAGTTCATTAACATTAGGGTGATTATGGATTATAGCTGCTTATTGTGATTTTGTTAATACACTAGTAGTTGTTGCAGATAGTACCTTTTTTCATTTTTACCTCTCCTTAGGTGATTTTAAAGCAATTATGTTGTTTTGGCTTGCCTTTTTATTTTCTTCCTTGCTTTTTCCTCAGGAGTTTTGTTTTGAGCTTACCCTAAGGTTTACATAAAACAATCTATGTTGATAACCTGTTCTTGCTTAAAATCAGATTAGTCTTGATATCATTCTAACAGTCTACATTTTTGCAATACATTATATATATTTTTTCAATTTCTTAAAAATATTTATATGCTTTCTTTTACAAACGTTTCAAGACAGGTAAAACTGAACAATATAGTGGACATAAGATATTCGTTATATTATCACTATACATATATGTTTATATATACTACATGTATTTGTTTTATTATTTCAAAACACTATGTAATTTTTAGGATAATTGAGTTCATACCTCAGTTTGTGCATTTCACACTACACTTACTGCAAGAGTTCTAGTTTCCTTTGCAGCACCTTATTTTTTTGTTTTGATTTTTTTCAGGACAAGAAAAGGACATAATTTATCACATTAAATATTTATTTCAAAAGAAACTCAGGAGAGCACAATATGTTGAATATTTAAAATGAATATAGCAGAATATATTAAAATTCATACTGTAAGCTTGAGTCATAATTCCTTAATTTATAAAAGTAAAAAATTAGATCATCATGAAGAATAAGGTAGCTAAAAAGAAAAAACTGCATGATGGAAGTGAAATTCAAACATTTTGGATAGCGTTATCTTTCCAGATAAAGAAATAAAAATAAACAGGATAAAATATTAAGCACACAGGATTTGGACATAAAAGATAGATCTGAACCTTGGACATGAAACCTGTATATTATATAAACTTACGTAAATTATATAAAGCTTCAGTTTTCTCATCTATAAAATAGGCATAATAAAATCTACATAAAAGGCTTATTTTAAGTAAGATAATATGCCAAGTTCTTGAATAGGTCCCACGGAACAATCACAAGCAAAGAAATTGAAGAGGTAATAAAAACTTACCCTAAAAATAAAAGCCCAGAACCAGATGGTCTTTCTAATGAGCTTCACCAAACCCTAGAGAAGAATTAATACCTATTCTATTCGAACTCCTCCAACATTGAAGATCAGGGAACACTTCCAAACATTCTCCATGAGGCCAACATCACACTGATACCAAAAGCTCACAAAGATGTAGCCATAAAAGAAAATTACAGACCAATATCTCTAATGAACATAGATTAATAGGTCTAATAGATCCGTTTTTAAGTGGGGTTTCTTTACATTGTATATAGCATCTTTTAGGATTTTTTGAAGAACTAGTTTTGTAGTGATAAATTCCTTTAACTTCTGTCTACTGGAAAACCTTTTATCATTCCTTCAGTTCTGAATGATGATCTTGCAGGGTATAGTATACTATAGTGAAAATTTTCCATCAATCTTTTATATATATTATGCCAGTCCCTCCTGGCCTATAGAGTTTCAGTTGAGAAATCCACTGACAATCTTGTGGGGACTCTTTTGTATGTGACTTGTTTTTATCTGGATGCTTTTAAGATTTTTTTATCTTGTATTTTTTGACATTTTAGTGACAATGTGTCTAGGTGTAGGTCTGCTTGAATTTATTTTTTAGGGATTTTTGAACTTCCTGGGTCTGGAAGCTTGCTTCATTCTTCAGGTTAGGGAAGTTCTCAACTATTGTGTCTTCAAATAAGTTTCTGCCCCCCTTTCCCTCTCTTCTCCTTTTGAGACCCTTATAATGCAAATGGTGTTTCCTTTGATGTTATCCGGTATGTCATTTCTTTGCAATCGTTTACCTCTTTGCTGGTCTGCCTGAGTGCATTTATCTTCCCCATCTTCCAGCTTATCAATTCTATTGGAGGGTTTATCCATCCTACTTTTGAGTTCTTCTATTGAATTCTTTAGGTCGGCTATCATGTTCTTTATTTCTTTGACAACTCTTTTGAGCTGCTTTATTTCTTCTCTTTTTTGTTGTTCTCTTTTTCTTCATCTATTGTTTTCTTGATTTTCATGAGGATGTTTAACACTCTTGCCCTAAATTCATCCTCAGGCAGTTTGCAGATGTCAGTTGCGTTCAGATTTTCCTTTGTCTTTTTTACTGAATCTATCGTTTCAGGTATTTTCTGTCTTTCGTCTGTTTAGCATTTTGTCTATGTTTCTGTGCATTAGGTTTTCCTGCAATGATGGCTTTGTGTAGGGTGTTGACTTGCGCTGAGTAAGCCTGGGTCTTGGTTTAGACATTAGATGTCTTGAGTTTTGTGGTGTCGCCACTGGTTGGATTTGTTGAAGTTCTTATGTGGCCCCTCTGTGCTGCCCAACAGTTCAGTCTATGGGGTTGGAGTTTGTGTGGAGGATGTAGAGCCTTCCTCAGCGTCCCAGCTCTCAATCGCAATGATCACCTTGCCATTGACACACAATTGACAATCAGGCTGCAGTTTCACCTACACCCACAAGGTGGCGCTAGAGGATAGCATAGATGGTTTCCTCCTTTGGAAGATTCTTTTTCCTTTAAGCCTGAGGACAGGATTTCTGGCGGCATTTCTGGTGGGTGGGTCCTGTGGCTCCAGCGCAATATGCTGATTTCCCTTGTGACCTTCCCATTATGGCAGCACCCAGCATAGTTTTCTTGCTTTTCTTGTTTTCTCCTGTTCAAACAACCAGGGCACTGGTGCCTCTTTTGCCCTGCACCTAGACCCTCTCTTCCAGCTCTGTGCCCAGGTCTTAAAGGGCAGGCTTTCCATTGCTTTTGCGATTCCTGAAGAACCAGTTTCTCCTACAGTTCCACTCCTTCTGCTATGGCCAGAATCTCAAGTCTGAGTCTTGTGTGTAGCGCTGAATTTGGACATTTTCACCTACACTTTGTTGTTGCAATTGCTACTGTGTCTGTACAGCATCTGTGCCTGCTTTTCCTTGTTGTTGTTTTTTTTCTGGAAAATAAGTGAATTTCTCTTTGCTCTGTGGAGAGGATGTGAGTCTCACTCCTACCAGGTTGCCATCTTGGCCAGAAGTTACATTTTATTTTTGATGTCCTGTTGTATTTAAGTGTGGACGTGTAATTTCTTTTTTTTATAGAACCCCCTTTAATAATTCTTCTAAAGTTGGTTTTGTGGTGATGAATTCCTTTAACTTTTGCTTGTCTGAGGAATTATTATTCATACCTTCGGTTCACATTTGTAATCTATCTTTGCTTAGTTCTTTTATTTCAGTACTTTGAATACATTTTGCCATTCCCTTCTGTCCTGCTAAGAAATCACTGACAGTCTTGCTACATCTCCTTTTTGTGTAACCTGTTTTTCTCTAGGTGCTTTTAAGACTCTCTTTATGGTACACCTTGGTGTAATAGTGTTTGGGCGCAGTTCACATATATCTCAAGTTCCTGGTTTTGTGTCCGCTGACTAGGGCAGCAATCCAAGTTGAACAACTTAATGAAGTAATTAAAATAATTCTTCCTCCCCTCTCTTCCTGCTGCCTGTTTGCCTTTCATTTCTGCCTGCACCTTTCCTTAAAAGATTCAATTAAAACCCTGTCACCTCTGACCCTATAAGTCATTCATAATACCACATGACACTCAAACATGAAGACTGAATGAGAGAGTGTCAGTGAAAGATGGCAAATCTCTAGAAGCTATGCCACTATTAAACACATTGTCCTCTCTTTATCATTCTGTAAATCCAGGTCCTATGCAAACCACTGTTACCATGAGAGAAGAGATAGATGTAATAACCTTCCACTTTGTACTGTACTTTATAGCATTGGGATTGAACAAGGAATAAAACACATATATCTTAACACAGGGAAGTGAAACCAGAATTACAACAGTGAAAATGACTCTTTCTCCCCCCTTCAATTTAAAATTAGAAAGACATCCATAATCAAACAAAATTTCCTCTGGCAGCACACTAGCATGTCAGAGAGGTCCATATATGTGTACTGTTGAAGGTAAGTGGATTGGACCTCTTGAAGGTGGCAGAACCAGTAAGTAGTGGAGATTACATCTAAGACCAAACGCATTAAACTCCAGGGCCGTTCCAGATGACTGTAATGTTGAATTCAACCAAACATCTAAATAAGAATATCAATCCTCTACAAACTCTTCTGAAGTATTGAGGAAGAGAGATTAATTATAGACTCATTTTCAAAGACCAGCGTTTTAATGAAATCAAAACCTAATAAGGATATAATAAGAAAAACTATAAATCAATATGCTTGCCGTGCATAGATGCTGGGAAAGATAGCCACACACAGTATGAATTTAGAACTTCATTTCACACCACACAGAATAAAAAACTAAAATCCTTTCTATATAGGTGATCCCTGATTTACAGTTTTTCAATGGTGCAAAAACAATATATATTCAGTCAGTAAATATCATATTATAAATATTTTAGTGAATGATACTCTTGCAATGCTGGTCATCACATAAGTCCCAAGTGAGTCATGCAATCACATTCAGTTTTCAATAAGTTACCTAAGACATTTAACAATGTTAGAGGGCTTTGCCTAACTATAGGTTAATGTAAGTCTATTTAAATTAAAATTTAAATTATTTCAATAATTTAAAATTAGGCCTATTTAAATTAGGATTGCTTAAGCTATGATGCTTAGTATCTTAAATGCTTTAAATGTACTTAAACAGGTTAAATACAACTTATGATGGGTTTATCAAGAGGTAAATTGATTGCAAATCAAGGAAGGTGTGCATTTATAGAGAATAGTGAAAAATAGAAGTTTTAGAAGGAAAATAGGAAATGGTCAAGATGCTATGTTAGAAAATATTTCATAGATGAAACACCAAAAACAAGGTCCATAAAAGAAAAAAACCTAATAAATGGCACTTTATCAATATATGAAACTTTTACACTTTGAAAAGCACCATTAAGTAAATGAAAAGGTAAGAAACACTGGAAGAAAATACCTGAAAAACATTATTCAATAAAGGATTTATACCTCTTACAAATCAATAAGAAAAGCATACCCCTCAAAAACTGGACAAAATATATGAATGGAAATGTTGCTTAGCAGCAGTTTTGGGATTTTATCACCTGTGGGTAATATAAGGCATTCAAGAGAAAATTGTTACTAAAATAACTAACTTATAAAAATATAAAAAACAAAACAAAAACTCATTTCTACCTTGGTTGATGAGCCAAGAAATATCCTGCTTATATGGATATATAATTTACAGCACGGGTTTCAAGAGAATTAAATGGAAAAAGACAGTCTTTCATCAAATGAGGCTGATTAAAACTGTAAAAAATATTCACAGAAATAAATTCTACCACTATCAAGCACTGTTCACAATATTTAACTAGAAATAGATCCTAAACATATGCCTGATACTACAAAACTACTAGAATAAAACATATGGAGGCGTATCCTGGGAAATTTTTTTTTACGACAACAGCTAAAATAAACTTATGGGATTGCAGCAAACTCAAAGGATTTTTTGAAGAAAAATAATTAAGGCATATCCTTGTGACCTAGTGGTCTAGCACCTCAAGAGTATTCCCACATACATGCCGATGTCTCAGGTTCAAGACCCAGGACTGACGAGAAGAAAAAAGTGAACAACTAAATAAAAATAAAGTGTTTCTTCCTCCTCTTTCTTCCTGCCTGCTTGAATACTCGCCTGCATTCTGGCCTGCACCTTTTCTTTAGAAAAGAAAAATAAATAATTAACAAGTAAAAAGTCTATCTGCAGAATGATAGTTTGTCAACCAAAGGGTAAGGGGTTGAAATATAAAGAACTCATATTGCTTAATATAAAAATCAATAAAAATGGTTGAACTAAATAGAAAAATTTCCAAAGACATTCAAATGGCCAACATGCACAAAATGTTCAACATCACTAATAAGAGAATGCAAATCAAAACTACAATAATAAAGTGTCACACACCTGATAGAATGGCTATAAGCAAAGTGACAATAGATAAAAGGGCTGGCGAGGATTCAGAGGAAAGGAATCACTTATAAAGTGTTGTTGAGAATTTAAAATGGTTTCAAACTATGGCAAACAATATGAAATTTCCTCAAAAATATAGAGCTAATTACCATATTATCCAGAAATTATATTTCTGGATCTATACCCAAAAGAAAGGAAAATAAGGTTGATTTAAAAGGATATATGCTCTCCCATGTTCATCGGAGCATTAGTCACAATAACCAGGATGTGGAAAAAGCCAGTGTCTATCAGTGAATAAATGGATAAAGAAAATGTGATATATACATAAAATGAAATATTTATTTAAGAAATCAGATATCCTAACATTTGTGATGTAGATGGACCTGGAGCATATTGTGCTAAGTAAGATATGTTAGACAGATCAAAATAAGTACTCTATGATGTCACTTATTATGGAATTGTAAAAACAGAGAAAGAAGTAATTGTTGCCAGGCGGCAGTGGTTGTGGGGACAGGACAGATGTTGTTTAAAGATATAAATCTTCTATATGTATTAAATAAGGCATCAACATATAATGCACTGTATTATGAATATAGACAATAATATCATATTAAAATTAACCAACTTACTAAGAGATTAGAACTAATTTATTACAACTACTGGAGAAAGGACAATAATGTAAAGTGATAATGTGCTCATTATTGTTACATTAGCAATCATGAAAGAATTTACAATGTTATATGTCAAGTATATTTTAATTAAATATAAAGGCATTGACAATAAAATTAAGTAAAATAAGAGATAAATGTATAATATGCTATCTCTAATTAGAAGATAGTTGGAGTAGCTACTTAACTTCCATAAAAGTAGAATACACAGAATATACTAGAGACAAGGAGGGACATTACATAATGATTAAAATTTAGTTCCCCAAGAATATAAAACAATCCTTAATATGAAGTGTAACTAACAAGAACATCAAAATACGTGAGGTGAAACTGATAGAATAGCAAAAAGAAATAGCCAAATCCATTATTATACATGGAGACTTAAAATTCTCTTTATCAGTTACTGACTTTTCCACTTGGCAGAAAATCAGTAAGGATAGGGCTTACTAAAGAGCAGCACCAATCAACTGAATCTAATTAATATGTAGGGAATATTTCAGCTAATAATAGCAGAATACACTATCTTCTCAGGTTTCCATAGGACAGTCACAATGCTATTCTATATTCACTGTTATAAAACTGTATGATTTTAAAATAAATTATACAAAGTGTTTTCATACCACACTTAAACTGGAAATCAATAACCAAGCTAGTGGAAAAGTGCCAAAATACTTAGAGATTAAACAACTTCTTAATAATTAAATTGATCAAATAACTTCTTAATGACACTTTTGTCAAAAAGGAAAAAAGAAATTTAGCAAGTTTTATCTAAATGAAAACACACCATATTGAAATTGTTGAATGCATAAAATCAATGGTTAGAGAGAAATTAGTAGTAATGAATATTATGTTAGAGAATTAAAAATCAGTAATCTGTTTTCATCTTTGAAAAAGAGAGAAATATAAGCAATATAAAAACAAAGCAAACATAAGAAAACATATAATAAAAATTAGACAGAAATGAGTGAGGTTTTTAAAGGAAAGGTGCAGGAAGGAATGAAGTAAAGTAGTAGGCAAGCAAAGCAGGCATGAAAAGAGAAGAGGAAGAAGCATTTTATTTTTATATAAGTGTACCTTCTGGTTGTTATCTTAGGTTTCAACACATGAACTCAGAACCTGGAAGGTATGTGGATTTTGCTTGGTGAGAGGTAGTGGAAATAACCATTACTGTGTCAGGGCATGTCAGAGACCAGGGACTTTTAAAACAGAAAACAACTGGAGAATATTAAAACCAAAAGATAGACTTTGAAAAGATCAATGAATTCATACAACACTATCAATTTCAACCAAGAGGAAATATAAAAGATTACTTACAGTATAAATGAAAGAGAAGTCGTTACTACTGAATTCAAGGACATTTAAAAATGATGAAGGAATAATATAAATAATTTGATATCCTAAATTTAATAAATTCAATGAAATTCCTTGAAAGAAACAAACTACAAAAAGTACATAATAAGAAAAAGATAACCTGAGTAGGGTAAATCTAAGAAACAAGTTGAAACAATATTTAATGACCTTCGAAAAAGGGAGAACCAAGTCGAAATGGATTTCCCTGAGAAATTCTACCAAACAGTTGAGAAGGAAATCACACTAATTCTTTTCAGTATCTTCAAGAAAATAGAAACACAGATAATGCTTTCATCTCATTTTAGGAGGACAATAAATACATAGTTTCAATATATAATAGAGATAAAATTTTAAAAAGAAAAGGGTAGACAAATATATTTTATTAACACAGTTGCAAATCCTCAGAAAATTAGCGAATGAATAAAAAACTATCAAAATTATACTGCATGAACAAATGCATTAACTCCAGGGATAAGAGTTTGGTAACAGCATTTGAAATTCAGTTAATGTAATCCATTGCATCATTATGTTAAAGAAGAAAAATACAAACATATAAATAAATGCATAAACATTTAAATTTTAATACTTATTCATAAAATTATCAGAATGCCAAGAATAGTAGAAATCTTCCACTCCTTGATAGAAAACACTTACATAAAACTAACATACTTAATGATTATGAACTAGATACTTCCCTTAAGACTGTGAAGAAGAGAATGTTGAGGAAGAAAAAGTTGCTATCCCTTCAGAAGTGTCTGTTAAGACCCTCTGTCCATTTTTAATTGGACAGTTTGTATTCTTGTTATCCAATTTTATGAGTCCTTTTGTATATTTTGGATAATAGACCCTGTCAGAGATGTTATGGGCAAATATCTTCTATCAGTCAGCTGGATGTCTTTTTGTTTAGATGCAAGTTTCTTTTGCTGTGCAAAAGCTTTTTAGCTTGATATAATCCCATTTGTTTATTTTTTATTTTATTATCCTTGTTATTAAAGTTGAGTTCCCAAAGTTATGTCTTAAGTCTATGTCCTATAGAGTTTTGTCTATGCTTTCTTGTATGTATTTTATGGTTTGCAGCCTGACATATAAGTCTTTATTTTGAGTTAATTTTTGTGTACGGTGTTAGGTAGTGGTTTGCTTTCAACCTTTCATCTGTGGCTGTCCAGTTCACCCAGCTCTATTTATTGATGAGGCTATTCTTGCCACATTGTAGGTTTTTGGCCCCTTTGTCAAAGATTAAATATATGTATATGTTATGGTTTACATTTGGAATCTGAATATCGTTTCATTTATCTGTTTTTCTGTTTTTCTTCCAATAGCATGCTGTCTTGATTATTATTGCTTTGTAGTAAAGTTTCAAGTAAGGGAGCATGACTCCTCCATTTTTGTGGGTTTTTATTCTGAGGATTGCCTTTGTTATCCTGGGTTGCTTGTCCCAAAGAACTTTCATGATGTTTTGTTCTATATCTGTGAAGAACGTGTTTGGAATTTTGACAGAGATAGTATTAAATCTGTATATTGCCATGGGAAGTATGGACATTTTGACTATGCTAATTCTTCCAATTTACGATCATGGAATATATTTCCATCTTTTTGTGTCATCTTCTACTCTTCTTAGCCTTGTCCTATAGTTCTCAGGGTCTAGGTTCTTCACTTCTTTGGTTAAGTTTATTCTAAGTCATTTCATTATTTTTGATACAATTGTAAATGACATTGTTTTGATGCAGTGTCTTTCTGAATTTTCAGTTAGAATACAGCAATTCAAAAGATTTTGAATATTAATTTTGTAGCCTACTGGATTACTGCATTTATTCAATATATCTAGTAGCTCTTTGCTTGAGTCTTTGAGGGTGCTCTCTATAAATTATCATGTCATCTGCAAATAGTTATAATTTTACTTCTCCCTTTCCAATTTAGATAGTTTTTATATCTTTTTCATGTCTCATAGCATAGCCGGGATCTCCAGCTTTACATTATATAATCATATATCTACATTATATAATTGTATGCTATATAATATATATGCATATATCTTGTGTCAATAGATACATTTCCCTTTTTCTGATATTGAGGAAAAGACTTCAGTTTTTATTCATTGAATACAATGTTGGCTGTGGGCTTGTCATATATATATAATTTATTAAATTAAAATATATTCCTTCAATGTTTTTAAAATATACAGAATCTGAATCTTATCGAATGCTTTTACTGCATCTATTGAGTAGATCATGTGTTTTATCCTTTTAATTGATGCAGTATATCACATTTACTGTTTTACATATGTTGAACTATATTTGCATCCTTAGAATAAATCTCTCTTGATCATGGTGTATGATTCTTTAGTACACTGTTGAAATCAGTCAGTTTGCAAGTATTTTTTTAGAATTTTAAAATCAATATTCATCAAATATATTGGTCTTTAATTTTGGTTTTGGTGCTGTCTATCTGATTTTAGAAGCAGTGTAATATTGACATTATAGTAAGTACTTAGAAGATTGTCATCTATAATTTTTAGCAGTTTAAATAAAAAGATCTTTAAGAAGGTGAAAATGTGGAGGAATAAGTTAATCTTCTGGGATAGTTTAAAATGGTTTGAGTTAAATAAAATTTTACGTGTCATTCAGAAAAGGTATAACAGCAAAACTTTCACTATAATTAGGGAAGATAACAAAGGGGCAAGATTGTTAAACCATCACTCCTAAATTTTGATAGTAATTCCAGTCAGTCCAACCACAATATCATCTATGGTCTAAAGATCATTCCATAATACAGAATGGTTATAAATAAACAAAAACACACAAACAAATAAACAAACAGTATTTTGGAGGGGCTTGGTGGATCAGAGAAATGACTTCAGGCATAAAACCACTTGACACCAGGCTGAAACACAAGAATTCAATAGTCAGAGTGTGCTGACTTTCCTCCTACATCCTCCTACAGGTGTAGAAATGACAGGGGCTGGCAGGCATTGGGGTTTGAAACCAGTCTTTGGGAAATGGAAATTACTCTATTATTATTTGAAGGTTGTCCATAGGGATCAACAAAGCAAAATGATGGCAGTTCTCTAAGATTCTATCAAAAGGTTGTTAATGGATGAACTCAGAATCTCAGATAATGTCTTTCGCAATTTGATAGGTAAGCAAGGCGATTCATTATTGTAAATGCAGTGTAAGAATTTAATCCAAAGAAGAGAGCCATGGCTATTTGATCCAATCTTGGATTCTTCTGCAATTGGGAACACTGCTTGGAATGTGGTGTGCTTTGATGCTATATGCCTGTGAAATTCTCAAAGAACTGGAACATGAATCTATTCAAAATACTGTTTTATGGAGAAAAGGTTAAGGCCCATTTGAGAAGGGCAGTATAGAGCACTGGAGTGAAATTGGAGTGAATACTGAAGAAGCTAAATATATATGGTTTGAAGGTCATGGCCCAGGAAGGACATAGACAAGCAGATTCTACTGAAAGAAGTCAGCCAGCAGAATAAACTTTTGTCTATTTCAAACACATTTCCTATGAGTCTCTTTCCATAATCAGTGTCACTGAATGAGGTTTTTGTGCCCTTAACATATATAATGTTTCTGATTTGAAAAAGATCTGATTCTAATCTTAAAATGTAGATTGAGTGAGCAAAGTAATTGTATTTTGGTAAGTACAATGAGTGTATAGAATAAAATTAATTTTATTGTAAGACATTATATTCTAGTTTAAGGTATGCATCATAACAAATCCACATCTGTGTATATTAAGTGCACTGACATGTCTGTGTTTCCTACATTATAGAAAGGTGATTTGGCTATATTATCCTTAAATTTACATTTGCTTTAATGTAATGATTACTTTTATATATGTAGATACATATGTATATAGTATTGGTGTATCTATGAATCTTTCTGTCTACTTACCTATCTATCTGTGTATCATCCATCTCAATATTCTGGCCCTACATCTTGAGCACACTACACACCCTGTAACTGTTTTTGCAGAATATTAAGAAAGATCAGCTATCTCTTAAAGATAAAGTTGTTTTTTATCCAATGACTAAAAAATGTGTGTCAGAGCTCAGCCTTATCTCCATGTATGTCTGTGTTAAAAATACTTTTAAGTCTTTTTCATTTAGAATAATGGGAAGTGTCCTTCAAGAAAGGAGGGCTTTACCCATACCCTACTTAAAAAGGATGATTGACATGGAGAGACGATTAAGTAAATAGGTCTTTCAAGGAGGTGAAAGTGTGGAGAATTAACAGTGGTCTAGGTTAACTGAATATGCTTTCTGAGTTAAATCATCTTTCATATTCATTCATTATGTATTAGCTTAAGTTACACTGCAGCAATTAAGCAAGGAAACAAAGGACCAACAGTGGTAAACAATCTCTCCAAGAGTTTCAGAAGAATTCCAGACAGTCCAAACATAAATTCTCTCGGGGCCCAAAACATCATTTCCAAATGTAGAATGGGGAAAGAGAGAGAGAGAGAGAGAGAGAGAGAGAGAGAGAGAGAGAGA